>WTSP01010943.1:0-2500 GCA_025331215.1 Actenoides lindsayi
TAGAAAAGGATAGATTTAGGTTAGACATTAGGAAAAGGTTATTTAATATGAGGATGATAGATCACTGGAATAGGTAGTGGAGGCCCCATCCCTGGAGACATTCAAGGCCAGGCTTGATGATGCTCTGAGCAGCCTGACCTAGTTAGAGGTGTCCCTGCTTATTGCAGGGGGGTTGGACTAGGTGACCTTTGGAGGTCCCTTTCAACCCAATGCATTCTATGATTCTATGATTGTGTTCTTTGGCATTTTTTCCACTTCTCTGGAATCTTTTTTTTCCCTCTTGTCAATGCATATTTTAACCTACACACAAAAGCACACTGTATACTTGGTAATAGATGTTAACATTTGTCATCCAGTGTGGAAAGGAAGGACAGGTCTACAGATTAAAGTGTAGAGAGATACAAGTGGGCTCTGCACATGCATGGACATAAGCCAGTGCACATCTGAACTCTTTATAGCTTCATTAGAACAGTGCTCTGCACAAACTCGGGTAAGTTGCATCTCAGCAATGCTTTTTAGCTCAAGCAGGGCATCATGTGAGGTCAGAGCTAACTTTTGCCTGGTCACCTGGGAACACAGGCAGAACATGCTCTTAGCTATCTTCACCTGTACACGTAGTCAGCCCTTTTAAGCATGAATGAATAGACCTTTTTCTCCTTTCCCTGGTATTTCTGCTATCTCTACCTTCAGAGAGTGCGTGCTTTGTAACATCTTGCTTTATATTACATTGTACACAAATTTGTCCGTTTTAGATTACCACAATGGAGAGCAACCTGAAGACGATAGAAGAGGAGAACAAAGTAATTGAACAGCAAAATGAGTCTCTTCTTCATGAATTGGCCAATTTAAGCCAGTCTTTAATTCATAGTCTAGCTAATATCCAGCTGCCACATATGGTAAGTGATTGAGAGCACAAGTTAAGGAATTTGGCGATCTTCAGTTCACTTCATACAATAGATGTCTTTTTTTTATGTTTATGTTTCATCAACCAGTTGGATATTTGTGGTAACAACACTGAAACCATAAAGATACATTTAACTGCTAACAAAGACATGGAGGGCCTGTTCCAGTGTATCCTGTAAAATTAAGTAAGAACTAAATAGGCATTTTAAATATTATAAAAAATGGTGGCAATATGCCTTGATAATATGTTATGCTTAAATGAATATACGATTAAGAAAATAAAAGTTGTATATGAACTACTATTTAATATCTCGTAGGAACCAATCAATGAACAAAATTTTGATGCTTACGTGACCACTTTGACGGACATGTATACAAATCAAGATCGTTATCAGAGTCCAGAAAATAAAGCCCTACTGGAAAATATAAAGCAGGCTGTGAGAGGAATTCAGGTCTGAACAGCTGCTATAGTGGTGAAAGTCTTGCTTAAAAAAAGGATGCCTCTTGTTTTTTGCTGCTGTAATTTACCAGAAAGTGTTATATATTTATTTCTGTTTGAAACAGTGTTATGCTTACAAGACTTCATAATGATTTTATGTCTTGCTTTAAAGATAGTAACTGCAGAATAGTTTTTTGAATACATTCACATTTTGTACGTTTTCATATAAGCTGACATAGTGTGATATGCCATGTAATGTTTATAGCTGCTAATGTATGCACATTTTTGGGGTATATATATTTCTGAAGAGGTAAGCTGATCAAAATAAATAGAGTGTAAATTCTTTTTAATGCTTTAGTGATTAAATGTTTTAGTATTTTGAACTGAAATGGACAAAAAAAAAAACAGCTTTGAATGACAATGTTGCAGTCTGCAGCCACTTTTTAAACACTATCATTTTGCCTCATGTTGGAGGATTTTATGGGATTTAAGAAATACATTTTGTGTGCATATTGTTTCATAGCAAGAATTGGTTGCAAAAATGCTTTATTTTTGAACAATGCTTGAAAATATTATGTGACTTTTGTTTTTGGAGGATGGTGTGTGGTGGGGGCAATAAAATGAGGTTTTTTGAATTCCAAGAAAATGGCATGGATTAGATGTAAGATACAAAATGGGTAATTTATTGTAAGACAACATCAAGCCATGGAAACTTGACAGAAGATTCAAAGCAGCTTAAACAGCACTTTTTAATTAACTTCTAAGCATTACATGGTATGAATATGGGAACTTCCATTATGAAAAGAACTATATCAGAGGTGGACAACGTGAAGATTTCAGCTTTTGTTTTCAAATAAACTTTGGAGCCAACATTCTCTTATCTCTACTGGACTGCTAGTGCCCCTCTGAAATATCTGTTATAGCAATGTAGTTCATCTTTCAGAAATTCTGTGTTTTCAATTCAAGATGGAGGACAATATTTTAAAATTAATATTGCCTTTTCACATCTTTAATTTTGGATAAACACAAATGATCTGTGTCTATTGGAGTTACTGAACTGCATTTGTTGCTGTCTGTAGTAAGAATGCAGTTCAGTAAAGATTTTTGCTTTTCCTTTGCCAAGCATTTGATCCCATTTTTAACATTTTAACATTTATG
>WTSP01010943.1:5000-73527 GCA_025331215.1 Actenoides lindsayi
TGGTCAAGTAAGGACATCACAGCAAGAAAGGGGAAGAGAATTTATATATAACTTTGTGTATACAAAATCTGAGAGATATAGAGACATATACAGTAGGTGAGACAGGCAACATTTCAGAAAACCTGATCTCCCTTTTTAGCATCACATGTAAAATTTTATTCTTAATCATGCATATATGTTACACACAGATGTATTCTGTTTCTTGTTAGGCTTATGGCATTATAATAATGTACTGCCGTAGAAGGTTTTTCATATTAGAACTTGATTCTTCATACTGTGAGACTTTTTCTGAAAGAAACACAAAACAAGGGCAAAGTTTTGAAAAAGAATGGGAAACTGCAAAAAGTGAACACATGAAAGAAGTGACTGTTTTGGCAGATAGACGTATTTTTCTTCTAATGATCTCTAGCAAGCAGTCATCCAAAACATATACATACATACATATGAGACTATTCTGTTTCATATATCCACAACATGGGTTATTTTATTGATTACATTAAAGAAAATTAGAACAAGTGAATCTCAAGGCCATGTTATGAAGGGAAAAATGAAAGGAATTCTGATAAAATTTGAACATGAAAGAACTTCTAGACATGCAGAAAAACTTTTACAGACATTCAAAGACATTACAAGCTTTTTATCACCAGAGGAAAGCATCTACAACAAGTTCAGTGACATTAATACCAAATTAAGTAATATACTATAGGAGAGAATTGGCAAGAAATCCTCAATTTTTTTGGAGATCTGGAAGAGTCAGAATTGAGCTTTCTGTGACAGATGGGCAACAGGTCAAATACGTTTGCATCCTCGCTTTTGGAACAAATAGATAAGATAAACCTACTCAAATAAATAAGATAACTGAAAATAATCTGAAATTTTTAGCCATGACAGCTTGTCTGTTTTGTCATCCCATCCACCTCCTCTCTAAAATCTACTTGTTATGTAGAAATTGCTGTACTGGATCAAGACAGTGATCCCCATGATGCAATAACCTGCCTGGGACAATGGCAAAGATCAGTGTTTTTGCTGAAATGCCCTGAACTATTTATAAAAGTATCTGAGGGAGAACTTTCCTAAAGAGAAATCTCCCTCTGAATAGCACTGGTTGGGAAATATAAATACAACAAATCCCTTCTGAAGCTGTGCTGTTGTTTTATTTTAATTATTTACTAGTAAAATTTTGGATTTTTCTTGCCCCTGTTTTCAGTCACAGTGTCATTTAGGAGGGCTTATGAGAAAGTCACCAATACATTGTGCACCACATGTACCTATATATTTATAAAATACAAATGTCAAAATCCTTCTGTAGAGCCTTCCTACCATCAAGCACATCAATACTCTCACCCAACTTGGTGTTGTCTGCAAACTTACTGAGGATGCCCTTCATCCCTTTGTCTACATCACTGATATTAAACAGAACTGGCCTCAGTACTGAGCCCTGGGGAAAAACCATTTGTGACCAGCCACCAACTGGATTTAACTCCATTCTCCACGATTCTTTGAGCCCAGCTATGCAGCCAGTTTTTTACTCAGTGGAGCATATGCCTGTCCAAGCCACGAGCAGCAGGGCTTTCCAGAAGAATGCTGTGGGAAACGGTGCCAAAGCCTTCACTGAAGTCCGGGTAGATAATATCCATAGCTTTTCCCTCATCAACTAAGCACTAATACTAGATCTCTCTGTTGCTATTGCCGAGAAATGCATTCCATGTTATTACAACCTCATATTAGTTTTTCCTTTTTCTTGCCTGTTCACTGATAACTCTTAGGATCAGAGTTACATTTTGATACAGTTTTGCAACAGAGAAAAAAAAAATTCTATATCTCTAAGTAATCTGTAACCTTGCCTTATTTATTTAGTCTGTCACATCATCAAGTTCTGCATGTACAATATAATAATTCTGTGCTGATCAATCTTCCCATCATTTCTGGTCTTTTTACTTAAGATCGCTAATGAGATTTGGCTCGATAGTACCAAAATGAGAAAAATGATTACAAAAACTATATTGACAAATAAATCTGAGCTTTATCTTGTCACTACTATATATAGAGAAATTTCACTTCCATCATAAAAGGAGGTATAATGGGGAATGTTGCATGTATAATCAATTATTCATTTAACACTTTTTGTAGAGAAAATCAGTTCTAAGTCTGGAGCAAGAGTTTTCATTGCAGACACTTTCTTCAATGAAGGTATTGATCTCTAAAGAGAACATCTACCTCTTCCAAGAGTAGACTTGAATTTCTTAACTACCTCTCATGGACTGTTAGGAATAATTTGTGGAATCTCAGAAGTACTTCCAAAGAGCATGATCAGCCCATCTGTCTGTGGAAGGGATCGAAACAAAAGAATAAAAAAGCAGCAGAACAAGTACATAGGGTCAGTAAAAAGCAAAAGAAACAGGACAGTATCAGGTCATCAAAAATGGAGGCATATAAACTGACGACGGTAACAAAAAGGATAGGAACAATTGTTATAGCATCAAAGCTATTCCAAGAAGAAAAAGGTGGCATGATACAGTGGAGCTGGAGGATGCAGGCATGGCCAGGGGAAGTTGTTCAGAAGCCATTTTGTTTTTCTTAAATGCACATATTGGCACTTGAACTCACTACTCACTTTTGCATTAGGCTCTGAGCTCTGTCTGAAAATGTTGCTCCTTTTGTTGTATGATTTAGGCTGAGAAGCTTTAATCTTAAATTAGCTTCAAATGTGTACTTCTTTTATGATCCGAAAATAAGAAATTTTTGACACTGAAAAGTCAAACAACGCTTCACTGAAAAAAAAAACCAACAACAAAATTTTGTCTCCTACTGCACACCAAACATTAGGGTCACACACACTTCCCACTGAGCATGTCTGAGGAGCAACCAACTATATACTGTTGGGATGTCTGATCAAGTTTCTTTCTCCAGCCCCCAAAAAACTGTATCTGTTGCATGACCTGCATTTGTGGGATTCATAATTATACACAACCACCCAATTTTCATTTGGCAAAGAGTGAGCATCCCTCCTAAAGAACAGAGCGTTGGGCCAGGTTATCTCCTTTGCCAGATATTGTAGCCTCACATGAGGATGTCCCTTGTTCCTGACTCTTCTGGTGATGCTTTTCCTGCTATGTCTCACCAGTAGCTGTGGGGCTGCAGGCACTGAGTGATCACAGGGTCTTCAGGGACACCAGCAGCTACAGCAGAAAGGTCACTGGGGTAACTGCAGCACTAACTGCTTCAAATTGTCCTTTAGAGAACACTCTTAGTTTAGGTTCTTTCTGTAGTTATTTGTCATGAAAATGTGACATCAATTTATATGAAGCAATTACTTATAATGGGAACAGTACAAGTAGCTGCATGATTTTTGCCATTTTTGTGGTGATCATGAGCTCGCTGTGGTTATTTTTAAATGGTTTTGTTACTTGAATTAATATACATAAACATGTTACATTTGATAGCATCTGAGAAGTGTGCTGTTAGTAAATAATACGTTTTATGAAGAACAAGCTATTCAATGATCCTCATAACGTGTGGAATTGCTTCTACTCCATTTTTCACTGACCATGGCTTTATAAAAGAGAGAACAGAAGCATTTTACTAGATTTACGGAAGTCATTACTGGATTTACACATTAAGGAGATATAACAAAATGAAAACAAGATTTGAGATTTTCACACATTCATTTTTTTTCTCTGTATGCCCGAGACATCATTCCTAAAGAAATTTATTCTCCACATGCATGAAAATTTAGATGTTTTTTTTCCTTGTAACATCAACCCAAAAGACTAGTGAGTGCACACATGCACATAATCTTAAATTGTGAAGCGTGCTGCCTCACAAAATCCCTGGCCATGCCCCAGAGCTCTCAGGGTCTTCTCAGATGGGTGCCCAAGATGTGTGAGCCACATTCATATTTAATCAGATCAATGTTAACATCTCCACCAACAGACATGTTTAAGCCTAGGTAGAGGTAAGGTCTCCACTCTGATATGACTAATATCTAACCCTTATAGCTAAAATAAATATTTCATCTCTTCTGCTTACACATGACATGGTATCTATTCATCCCTCATGTCTATGTACCCAGACATAGGAGTTAATCTCCTCTGATAAAAAATGCTGATATCACAAAACTTCCTGTTTCCTAAGAAAAGAAGGACCGGGAGAGCCTTTCTGTGGTATGTCTCTTGGACAAAGAAAGAACTTTATCTTTTAGCTCACTTTTCACTAACACTTTCACTAAACTGCAGAAAGAAAAGTTTACAGTAAAATCTAGTTTTGCTGTTCCACCCAGAAAACTAGCAGGTCAACAGTAATAGCAGCAAATTTTACTAATTTAAGCCTGTTCAGGAGAAAATTATTTCTGTTGTGTTAACTTTCTTATTTTCACCTTCTTAGTTTTATACCACTTCTATTAAAAAAAAATTTTTTTTTTTTTGTAGTGTATTGAAGTCCACTTCCAGTTATTGCACTTTTTCTAATTTGCACCGTCTATGGTTATCAGAATACATATAAGGACAATTTCTGAAAATAACTTCAGCTGAATTTCCATCCCAGGTGGCAGGTCTGGAATATACTGTCTGGAAGAATAATTCATTTCAGGAGGAAGAAAGGAGAAATTGCATTTACTGTCAGACAGCTAATGCAAAATATTTAAAATTAAGAGCAAAATTGTGGTATGTCTAGAACCATATATTGCATAATCAGTTTTTGTAATTATTATTATTAATTATATATATTATATATTGTACATACATGACTGTGCATGATTATAAGTCATTTTGAGCTGACTAGTATAAAAAGAGAATCTTTTTCAGGGAAGGTGGTTAAATAAGCAAGAAACAATAGCAATATTCATGGTAAAGGTTGTGCCTCTAATCGGACATGCTGATTCAGGTGAGGCTGCTAGCACTGCACAGGACATGATCTTATCTATAGATAGGGATCATGCAAACCATCTCATAGTGCATCTTGTCTACACATGATCAGAAGCTGTCTGAACAGAGTTGCTCAGCACCCTGGAAAACTATAGTCCTTACATGCTTCAGTTTGAAAATCATGGCTAAATCTTAATTTTTCAAACTGCAATTTGAATTCATCCACTATTTCCTGGGGAGTCTGATATGCATAGCTAAATGCTGATTGCAAACAAATCCATAGACAAAAGGTAAAATATATATGCTACTTTCTATTAATAATACTCATTTATTAAATGATCTGGTTTAAACATTCCAAATGCACTCCCTCAAAATCTCACTAAAGTCAAGAGAAACTATGACTTTAATGAGCAGGACTTCAAATTGTGAGTGTGAAAAGGTCTTGAGTTGTCTTTGAAGAGGATATGCCTAGGTATTCTTCTCACAGTAAGCTCTCCAAGGAAGATCAGAAAAATTTTAAACACACAAAAAGACAAGTTTTGAACAAAATTAGTTTTATTTTTTAAACAGTGAAGGCTCAGAAGAAAAATAATTAAAAAAAACCCCAGATGTTCCCAGGTGCTCCTTGCAAGCATGTCCTTACTTCCAAGCTAACCAATGACTTCCTAAGTCACTGAATCAGCCCCTGCTTGAGCCTCTTGATCCCAGGAAGCTCACTGACCCTCTCAGAGATGTGACTTCCAGCTCTCTGCTGTGACTTTCTTAATCACTAACTGCTCCAGAACTCAGTGTTCACATGAAGAAACCCTTCTGCTTCTATGCCACTGTTTTTCACCTTCCCTGATATTTTTTAATAACACAAATTTATAACAATCAAATAAAATGAACACTGTGACTCAAAAATGGAATTATGAATCAGTTGATGACCTTCCAATGATCTGTTTTTTAAATCTAAGACCCAAAAACATTGTGTCTTGGACAGAAAGGGCAGGAAAAACTTTAAGAAGAAGGATGAAAAAGTCTGAAATGAAGAGTTAATGTCTGTGTTCTTTTAATTCTGGCACCTCTGCAAAAGTTACAAACTGAAATACTAAAGATATGTTGTCCATTATGATCTTACAGATGATACTTAGATATATATATTTTTAAGGGCTAGTAGTTTGTACTAAAATGCCAGTCAGATGTTGGTTTGCTAATAGATTTCTGTTAAAGAGGACAAGGTCCTGTGTGTTGCTCCACAAAATTCTGGATTAAACTTCAGCTAATTGAATTCCAATGCAATTATATTTCAACATAACTGAAAGAACACTGTGCAGATTATAATATGCCATTTTGCTACTAGTTCAATATATTTGTGCATATTTGCAATAAGACCATTTTTTTCAGTGGGGAGAGAAGACATGAGTTAAAGTTTCAGATTGAAATATGATAGATCTTTACTAAAAAATCCCCAAATTAACTTCAAATTAATAGAATGCTTTAATTGTACTAGGTTTTTAAAAATTTGCATTTTTGATAAAAGAAGTTAGTTTAAAAAAAGCCCTTCCTCCTTCACCCTCATTACTTCCTGGCAGCATTTTTCAGTTGTAGTTCTGCTAGAAAAAAAAAAAAAGTAAGAATAGAATGAGAACTGACAGTAAAAGGAGAACAAAGAAAACCAGCAAAATCAACAGGAATAAAAAAATCTAAAATTTGCTACTTTTCTAAAATTATTCCAACTAATGAAAGTTTCACATGATGTGTTAAGGATAAATAATAGAACCTTAACTCATGTAACCCAGATGTATTCTAAAGATATATTCACTTCCAGTCAGAATTGGAGAGGAATCATTTTGCTTTGCGCAGCCTATGCAAAAAGAATCAAAGACCAAACCTGACAAATGTCCATTTTGTGGATGAGTATAGGAGAGAATGGTAAGTAGAGGACAGTGGAGTCCATACAGCAAGGATTGTTGAGAATTGAATTACTGTCTCTGAAACTGAAGAGAAATGTACATTACATTGATTTGTTTGCAAAAAGTACTTGCTACTTGTTTTAGATGTGTTTTTGTTTTACTTTGTTTTGTTTTGCTTCATTTTTTCTCTATGTTTCTTAAGTAAGTTGTGATTTGCTTACTCTTGTCTAAGCTTTGCATCTGGAAATGCTATTTTGCTTTCTGAAAATTCTAAAATTCAAGGGCCAATAGGAAGAAAGCATAGACAGTGTACATGAAATTTTGGTCATGATAAAATAACCTGAGTTACAAAGCAAGACCCTTGATTTCACTGCTACTGTAACTCAGGGCTGGCCACCTGGAGCAAAGAACATGTTTTTGTTTTCCTCTCTTTTTAGCACTTATTTGTGTTCCCCTTTGCAGGTATGTTTCACCGTCTAAAATGACTTAATCCTAACCAGAGATCCTGTAACAAACAACAACAGAACATCAAAGGTGACTAAAGGAGGAAGATCAAACAGGAATTAGGCAATCCAGGGAGCAATTAGAGGACATCAAAACTACCCTGAGGGAGAGAACAGGACTGAGCTAGACCACCCTAGACAAACAGTCCTATTGACTTTGATCAGCCACAAAAACATGGATGAGTTGAGGGAGGTCCATTGATAGCCAAGATCTCAGACAACCCAGCTGAATACATCTTCTTGCCTCTCAAAGTACTTGAGAATTTGACTCGAAAGCTTGAGGAACTGCATCTTTCTGGTTTATTATTTTTTAACAAAACACAAAAAGCTACATGGGAAAAAAAAATATTTTTTTTTTCTTCTGAATATTCTGTTAAAGTATCACATTACTTCTGTTTTTTCAAAAGACCTTTGTTTAACTATTACTCTAATCAAACTATTGTAAGCTGATTTTGCTCCAGAACTGTTGCATTTCACTGGAACCTAAGGCCATGATGATTGAAGCAGACCACTTCTGTCCCAGATTGTGTCATATTAGTAAAGTTGGTAATGACTCATCTTTTAGGCTTCTGAGGCATCTTGCCCGAGCTAGTCATGAAGGCTCACCCTATTGTTAACATCCAGACAGGCATTTCCAAAGAACAGTGATAACAAAACCATAGTGATGTTGTCTGGAGGAGATGTCTGAAGGCCTCTTGGCCAATCTCCTGCTCAGGCAAGGACTATTGCCAAGCACTATATCTAATCAGTCATGGCTTTATCTAATCAAATCTTGAGAATCTCACAAATAGGATTCCCATTTTTATATAACTGGTGCCAGTGCTACTCTACTACCATCCTGGTATAAAATATCTTTATGTGATACCCAACCTAAAACTTGTCAATTCACAATTTACAACCATTGCACCTTGCTGGATATATTATCTGCCACTGCAAAGAATTGTTTCACTTTTATCAATTTTTGTAGTTTCTCTTCAAGGTGTCATAGGTTGCTGTTGGATCACAATCTTGCCCCCACTTCACCAGATGAAACTAGCCCAGGTCCCTCAGTCTATGCTCATAGGTCATGTACTGAAGCCCCTTAGGCATCTTGGTGGTCTTCCTTCCAGTTTCTCATCATACCCTTTGATCTGGAGAGCCTGAAACTGAATGCGTCCTTCCAGACAGGACCTCACATGCACCAACGGAGGAGGAAAGCAGCTTAGCTTGATTTGGTGACTGTTTCCCCTGATGATAACCATTCTTTTAAAATTAAGAACAAAAAATTTTCACGTCTTTGAAGTGTTTAACAAGGTTTGTTCAACACTTCCTCTAAGACCCTTCCTGGGATTTGATATCCACGTGGCCAGGAGAAGTACAGGCTCCCTGGGACAGGAGGGCAGGGCCTGGAAGCCAGGCCTGTCCCACTCCTTGGCCAGGAGCAGGACAGCTGGTGGTCACTGGGATAGACCCAGTCCTGGGTATTAGATACCCCCCTAGGGACTAGGATGAGCCAAGGCTGGGCCAGGATTTTGACCCATGGGTTGGGATCAGGCCCCCTGGGGGAACTGGGGTTAGACACAGCCCTGAGATGGCTGGACAGGGCCGTGGGGATGGGCCTGAGCTGAGGCCATGCTGGAAATGTCATTTAGCTTAAAATAGGGCTGCTTGCCCTCATGGGGGCCCCTAGCTTTCTCCACAGCAGCTCCCTCTCCTCAGGGTCAAGCTCCATCTTCCCAGGCTGGCCAGGCCCTTGAGCTCATGGTGCCTAGGATCCAAACAGCACTTGGAAATGTCTTGGAAATGGGCACAGTCCTACTGCATTTGTCAGAGAAGGTGCTGGGTTTTATTTCTGTCTGTAAAACATGTGGCTGGGTGGCTCTGATCCTAGCTGAGGCCTTCAGTCACAGCTGTAGTACAAATAATATCCTGGAATCTCTTCTGGGTGAGGTATTTCCTCAGGCAAGGGATTAAACTAATAACACACAATTTCCCATTATGTTGATATTAAGGAAAATTGTGGGAAATCAGGAGCTCATTGGTTCTAGTACAGTTTCCTTTGGGAAAGTATCTTTGGGGAGGTTTTTTTTATTTTCCTTTATCATTACAGTCCAGAAGGATAAAACACTAGTTATCCTATTGTGCTATCTATTTTGCAAGCCTGCTTTTTTACCCACTGTGTTACCTATGATAGTTCTGTGGAATCAATAAAAAAGATAGAGCCATATTGCACAGTCGGGGGTGGGGAGGGGAAATAAAAAAGCTTATGGGCATTTTCCTAAATATCATATAATGGGTTAGCAAGGTCCATTTCCTATAGCTACCCCTAAGTAACTCTTTTTGAAAGGAAGGACACATTAAAACACATTGTCCAGAAGGACAGAAATATCTTGCAAATAGAAGTTATACTGGCCAATTTAAGATACAACAGGCATCTTTCCTTGGACACATAAGCTAGCACCTGGTAGCCTGGCTGAAATGAAGATTCAAAGATAATTTGGAAGACAACCTTTTCCTTTTTTTGCCAGTTTATCTAGAACCCATCCCAGTAATTTATTGTTATAAGGAAACTAACAACACATATTCAGGTGATCTGCAAGACATGAGACAAATGAAGATACCCTAGCATGTTCCAGTGCTAAGTACACTGTACTGTTTCAACTTGGAAAGAATCTTTTTCATAACGTAACCAGTGAAGGAGTAATTTTCCCCACAAATTCGTATTATATCCATGAAAGGAGAACAGCAACTTTTAAAGATATTAACATTAATTTCCCAACTGAAAGGAAGAAGGGTATGTGAGTCTGGCTTCTGTGGAGACAACATCCTCAATCTTCTTTGCTGAACCAGCAGATATCATAAAGTCTTGAATGCCCATGGTCAGTGAAGAAGTTACATTGCCTCTGCCTGATCTGACTAGGAAGAAACATGAGGTATATGTATCTGAGTGTAGCAAAATTTTTCCTGGGTAGTTGAGAAAAGCTTATGAACAAGCAGTTTAGGACACTTGTTGACATGCCATCCAGCTACCTCATGACATTGAGTTTGCATATATAATAGAAATGAAAGGCATGAGTATATGCTTTCAAAATCAGAGTTTTGCTTCTGCCTTTAAAAAATTATAGATATGTTTAAGCTTTAGAGTCCCATGTTGGTATATTGTAATAAAACCACTTTAAATGTGTCTATGGTGTTTTTTCATCAGTTATTTTCACAACCTGTTCCTCTTAACTGTTACTGTTATTGATGACCAACATGGTCCTACATAATAAACTATGTCATGATTCTGTGTTTGTCAAAGTCAATGCAAAGTGTTTCCATTGTCAGGTATCTGAAGACATATTAAAATATCTTGAATGCCTCATTTTATATCCAGAGATAGAATGTTAACATGGAGATATAAACTAAACTGAAGAAAATTTGAGCTTATATTTCTTATATCTGAATTTGTATCCAAATAAATGATAAAGGCATTAACTATTTGATCTTCTAGATTTATTTATTTTTTTTTTTATTACTTCAGCAAAGCGAAAGAAAAAGCTATAAAACTAAATTACTGGTATGGAATAAAACCAGCAAGTGGCAGTATTTGACAAAAATCTGAGAGGTTAGTAGGAAACTTTTAAAAGCAAATGGAGATTTATACTGTATCTAAGTATAAGATAAGCACTTCTCCTACCATTCAGAAAGAAAGATACCTCATTTCCAGTCTATATATCTTATTTTGTTGTTAGGTCAGCTCCTCAGCTAGAGAAACTGGAAACAGAAGACAAATTTCCCATGGATATTTATATGCAGGGTCAACAAAAATGACCCTACAGATTTTATAAAAATTCTTTTATGAAAACTGGCTAAGAATAGAAAGATATATCAAAACTGTTTAAATCAGAAACCTTCCCCGCCACCAATTTACAATAGCATGCAATGAATAGTAAAATCATAGAATTGTTTAGTTGGAAAAGACCTTTAAAAGCACTGAGCCCAACCATAAACCTAACACCTCATACTCTATTGGACTCCATAGGGCATGAAAAAAAGTCTAACTTAAATTACTTTGAGGCATTAATAATGCATTAACCAAGAGCCTGAAGTTTACATGTAGCTTAAAGTAAATGGTAAGAATGTGATATAGCATGTTAAGGCTAATTGTCTAATTAGAGCAAAAATATCTGTGCACTTTTAATCTCACTGTCAGAATTACATATGTAAAGCACAGATACTTCTGATGCATAATATAATAGACTAGCAAGTCCCCAAATGCAAAAAACTTTTCAGAACAATTTTAATTTCCTATAGAAAATATAATCAATTTTTACTATGTTTATTTTTGAAAAGAAAAATCACCTAGCACCAAGATGCCACAAAAACAATTGTTACCATATTTTCCTAAATGCTACAAATTTCTATATTGCAGTGTTTAATTATCTAACCTCACATGTTCTACTGCTTTTAGTGTGGGTGCTGCAGGGTGACAGATTTACAACTGCCAAGATGGTCTAATGTGAGTAGCATTTCCTGGATGAAAATTTACTTGTGCCAGTACTTGCACTTTGTAGTTTAAAAGCACCTGAGCTCTTCCTGGACCAGGAAACAAATTTAATTTTCAGATTAAGACATGTGTCCCAACACTGACTACGAATGCAAAGGAGGTGATACACATAGCAGCTGCTTCCTGAATTGACATTGAGGTGATGAACAATTTAACTTGTTTCTTCTGTAAACTCTCTTCTACTTTAGACTGGGATCCTCCAGTATAAACAGCTGATGTGTATGTGTAGGAGTTTCTGAGCAACATAGTGTGTTGAAATAGCAGACATATAAACAACAGTATTTAGAAATGGACCCAAATTAGAACTTATCTAAATGGTAAGAGTCTTACAGGAGTCTCTGACTACCCTAGAAACTCAGTAATCACACTACTGATGACACATCAGTAAGCCTCCCCTATCTCCATGCACATATTGAGCCCACAAGCTCCCAATTAGCCAGCCTCCAGGTCACTGGGAGGCTGAAGGGTGTTTTAAAGGATTCAGGACTCCTTAAAACAAGAAAAACACTTTGGTGGTTTCATTAGCTAACTCCTTTTTAAAATATAAGCAGTCATGTCTTGTTTTAGAGAAGAGAGATACAGTGACTTAGGAAAAACATAGTCAAATAGTAGTTCTTCAGAGTTACAGATAAAGACTCATCTCAATATATTTTGATTCTAGGCCCACCAGTTATTTCCAACACTAATAACACAATTCCAGGGTCTGATTTCCTACATGAGATGTTTCATTTGGTGTTAAAACAATAAATAAATAAAAAGCAATTCCCTGACTCCTGCTGAAACCAAGCTTCCACAGTGAGATTCAGAGTAAGATTTACTATAGTAAAGTTTTAGGCAAGAATGGCCTCTGCATTGTTCCTTGAGGAAAAAGACATGCAGGCAACCCTGTGGAAGTGCCATGGCTTATTTCTGGCCTGGTGCTGAGGGTGCTGACCTTCATCATTTGTAAGAGAATATGTTGTTGTTACACTTGATAGGTTAGTTGTGATCACTATTAGAATGTTATTTCACTGATGACAGTAATGTCTTCACCTGGGATAGTCAAAGTATGAAGAGGGCAGGGGAAAAGATATATATCTACTTTGGACCTGACATCACACAAAAATGACAAGATTTTTAGGGCAATATTAGAAATCTCAAGGGTAATCTAGTTTTGACTTCTCATGCAAGATTTGTTTTGGGAAAGTGTTGAGATCATGGGAGATAAGGCTACAACCATTATCCTTGTAAGTACTTTTTACAAGCTGCTAATCGCCATACACCTCCTTGTTGATCTACACACCTACCCAAAACCATCATCTGAATGTAGTTCAGGGCAAGTCTGACAGATTTTCCCGGTTCAGCAGTAGAAGTTGCAGCACTAGGAGGGGTTAGTCCAAGGGTTGTGTGAGTCTTTCAGACCAGGGCAGAAACGGGATTCAGTTTGTTGAACTTCCTTCTTCCCACAGGGGTTTCTCTTTTCCTTCTCTTTTTCCCCCATCTCTTCTCTTTGCTTTCTGTTCTTCTTTCCTCTCTTCCCCTTCCTTTTCCCGTCTCCGCTCCTCTCACTTCCCTTTATTTTCCCTTTCTTCTCTCCCCCCCCCCCCCGAGATGCACGCGGTCGTCAGGCTCAGGGGGCACCTTCACCCCCTCCCTTCCCGGTGATGGAAGCGAGGGCTGGGCAGCGGCTCGGGGGCGGTAGCCGGCCCCCTCGCCCCAGGGCGCGGCGCTGCCCCGCGGTGCGTGCGCAGGGCGGCGCGGAGCCCCGCGGCGGGACTGCCGCCCAGCCCGCCGCCGGCCGGGGCGGGCCCACCGCCGTCCCCTCCTCCAGCCTGCGCGCGGGGACGGGATCGCCCCGCCGCCGACCAGAGCGGCAGCTGCGGCCGGGGAGCGGGCGCGACGCGGACCTGCCCGAGCCCCTCTCCTTCTCCTTCTGCCCCGCGCCCTGCAGCATGGCCCGGCGCGAAGCGGCGGCCGCCCCCGGCCTCTGCCTTCTGCTCTTGCTGCTGCACCGCAGCGGGGGGCTCGCCCCCGCCGCCTCCGCGCAGCCCCCGCCGCCGCCGCCGCCGCAGCGCGGGAGCGTGTGGTGCCCCAGCCGCTGCCTCTGCTTCCGCACCACGGTGCGCTGCATGCATCTGATGCTGGAGAGCGTCCCCGCCGTGTCCCCCCAAACCACCATCCTGTGAGTAGCCGGAGCGAGGGCTGCTGCCGCCGCAGGGGCGGCGAGGCGAGCGGCGGCCCGGAGGGCAGGGAGAGGGGCGGGGGGAGGGCAGAGGAGGAGGGGATACCTGGGGTGGGAGGCACTTTGGGTGGCGGTGGAGCTTCGGCCTTTTGTCTGCGGGGGGGGGGGGGGGGTCGGCCCCGCGGCGGTGGCCCCGCCCGGCCGGCCCCGGGCCCCCCCCCCCCCCCCCCGCTCCTCGGTGAGCGGCGGCAGGGCGGCCCCAGGCTGCCCGCGGCTCGCCTTGGCTCGGCGGGGCTGCGCTGGGCTCGCCGCCCCCCGGCCCCGCTGCTTGATCGGCTCCGAGGCCGGTCCCGGGGGGTGGCCGTGCCCCGGCGCGCTCCTGCCCGGCTTTGGCAACGCGGGGGGCCAGGTGGGGTCTGGCCGGTGCCCCTGGGTTTGCGGGGCTGGTTAGTAGAGGTGAATAGTCTGGTTAACCTGCGAGCATTGTGTCTCCTGCTTCATCTTCCTTAGAAGGATTTTACTGCTTATTTAGTATCCTGTCTAAAAGCACATTCAGTTGGCAGGAGCAGAGGTGGTGGGGATGTAGGAGCAAACCGGGACTCAAACCCTGGCTTACTGAAAACCAGCGTTTCGCGTTCTTGAAGAGACTTGTGGACGTTATTTCCAGTCAGGCACTGATGTGTCAGTTGAGTGCCTGGCCATTCTTCTGTAGGGTCTGGTCACTGTTTTGAGTGCAATTGTGTTGGTAATAAAATTCGGTTTTGACAATGATTGACATTTATTTAATTCACATTGATTTTACTGAAACGACTACATTTCCAGCTATATTTTCCTGTAATAAATGCAAAGTTCTAAATGAACATCACACGCTATTTTGCTTCGAGGTTTACTGTGAGGAAAGGATTGTTCCACTGACCCGCTTATATGTTACTTGGCTTCAGAAAGCTCTTGGCACCAGCCCCGTCCTTCCCTTACACACATGCAGTCGTGGAAGCTGAACAGAGCTTGGCCCTGGGAATTTTCTGCGGGGCCTCATGTAATAAATTGACTTGTGACTGTCAGGTATTTTCATAAAGGGATCTATAAAGCCTTGGTGTGTTTCAGCTTCCAAGTATTATTTAATGTGAAGAGTACAGTCATTCAACATTAACTGACGCCCTCTTTGGCAAGAAGTGCAGCCTTTTGGCAGAATGGGATTAGTCCTGCAGTACTTGTAAACCTTTTAGGGAACAATACAGGAAGTGGGTGGTTAATGTTTCTTACATTTGAAACAAAGTACATTCACAGAACACCTTTTGCCTTGAGATTACAGGAAACGGTGTAAAGCTAGTTTTGTGGTTCATCTTAAATGTAAAAATTTAATAAATAAATAAATAAAAATCTTTAGAGTATGGAGTCAAGCCTTAATGGCTTGGTTTCATGTTAAAGGTAGAAGAGCCTGCGACAGCAAAAAGTATGAGATGAAACGTAGCCAGGGTGGAGCCCCCCTTACGGTGGGTATTTATAACCTTGCAGTGAGTCAGAGGAGCATGTGTGAACAATGCAAGCATTATACTTGTCTAACCCCACTAATATTTCAAATAGTCTAGTATCCCAAATCTGAATTATCATTCTGGTATAATGAAAGCTACAGTGGAACAAAAGTAATGCAAAAGAAGTTAAAAACTTTTTTTTTGCAGCTTGGCAAAGAACAGTAGTTCTCAGAATATGCCTCTGGATGACAAGCATTCTTCAAAACATAACGGTGGCCTTACTTGCCATCTGTGAATAGGTGTTCTCCTTTTTCACCAACTGATGAGGGGACCATTTTAAGTAAAATAGGCAACTACATTTGTAATTGCACAATTGCTCCTGCTGCAGTTCTGCTGAACGGCTGTGACTGAGGAGGAGATGGGCCAGAAGGTAGCCAGGCAATATAAATCTCCGGGATGAAGAACAATGGTGTGATTTATTTAGTAATTGGTAGTTTGAAGGTACCAATTATAACATATATAGGGTTATCTATTGTATATGAATTGCTTACCTTTAGCTGGAAGATGTGTTTTCAGAATAATTATTACATGTCTGAGGCACTCTGAATTATCAGATGGCCTACCACTGATTTTTACCCTGCTGCTGTGTAGAATTGCAGTTCTGCACAGCAGTGTTGTGTCTCATGGGGACAACTCATCGCCCACAGAAGCCTTTCTACACTTAAAAAAACCCCCTATTCTTAAGCATGAAAATATGGAGCAGTTATTTCATCTTTGGTTTGACTCTCACAGTTTGTTTTTCATGTTGAGCCTGTATATTAAATGTATTTTCTTTAGTAGTGGTGTTGATAGCTAGGTAATTAGAAATAATGAATTAATTTCAATTGAATGCCTTCCCCCTTAAAACATGGACTTAGGAAGTCCTGCAAAATGTGTTGCTGATGGCTTAAGCCCATTTTTACTGCCATTGGTAAATTCCACATTCTTGTCTGTTTTATTTCTTCCTTAGGACACAGATTGACTGTGCAAAGTAATTTAGTATAAAAACATCACCAGAAGTTTTTCCTCCTTTATAAGGATATAGTTAAATTGTTTTTTGCTGAGCACTGGTTCTGAAAGCTGTCCCATTTTGGAAGCTGAGTTGACTTAGCTCTACCTCACATATAATTTGTTATATGGATTAAACCAGCATGGGGCCCAGATCAACAGTGCAGCCAAGTGTTTTTCCCCACATATCAAAAATGTCTACTCCTAATCTCGGGCTCTCTTTTGAAAACTGTTTGTAACGTAACTAGTTGCTGACCTTGCCAGTGCTAATTCTGGCTGTACATTTTCTCACTCTCTCCTGCTTCCCCCACTTTCTGGCACTTCCCCCTTCTCTGCTGCAGGCTGGGATCCATGGCTTAGATTTCTTCTGCAGGGTGGATCCTGCCAGCTTCGAAAGTTCTCGTGAAGCCTTGTGTGAGCACATGGTTTCACCCAAGTTGAGGTTTTTTTCCCCGAATCTTTGTAGGACTAGAGCTGGCATCCCAGTTAACACCTCCTGTGCTGACTTCCCTTAAGAATAAAGATCCACCTCCAAAATGGTTTGCAAAACCACTTCATGTCTTAACTGTGGTCCTGGAAGTTTCCTTTCATTCCCGACAAAATATAGAGTGCTCACGTATTAATGGAAATTGCTGAAAAATATTTATATGAGACCATTTAAATAGTTGAGAAATGTAAAATTCTGGATACAGTACTATTGCTGTCCTCTCTTCCCTGAATTGTAACCTCTCTTACATTCATTTAGTGTACCTCTGTGTTTTACAGCCATCTAGGATTTCCGTGTTTTACAGCCATTTCTAGTTCATAGTGTTTGTAATTCTGACAGGGGTCCTTTGAATATTGATGCAATATGTTACTATTTGTATCTTGCCTAAACATGACCAAAATCCAAATCTGTCTACAGGACTGGTTACGCATACTCAGACCAATACTAACATTTGTTCAAAGTTTTTCTTGGCAGCATCTTGATGCTCTCTGGTTTTTTTTGCTAGCTGTACAAGCATAATTGCATTCACTGCAGTTTGGTCTCAAAAGACTGAACAAGAATAGAAACTAACATTTTGTTGTAAGCAGAAAAGGTAAAAATTGACCAAAAAAAAGAATCGTCTTAAAAGAAAGCAGACTTGATTTGCACTAAGAATGCTGTGCAAATTGATGGCAATGAAGAAAAAAAGTTATTTTTAAATAATTCAGTTGTAATAATATTTCTATGGATAATTATTGCTTTGGCTCTCCTGCAGATCTGTTATGAATAAAACACCTTTTCAATATTTGAGTATAATTTTAAGTGATCAGATAGGACTTTTAAAATGCACTCATTCCAGGTGAGCAGCTTTTGAAGGTATTTGCTGAAATTAAACTGAAGTCCATAGTCACAGTGTTGCTTGTTACTGCTTTTGTTTACATGATTCCAACATATTCTACAAATTGGATGGTTTACAGTGCATACCTATATATTTATTTTAATTTCTGGTTTGTAGTGCAAATGTTAAGGATTCATCTAAAGGGAGAGGGGAAAGCAGTAGTTTTTTAATTCTATGGTGACTTTCTAGACATCTGTCTAAGAAGTACTTACATTTTTTCCATAGCTCCATGAGAATTTTTGTGGAATCTGCTGTACACTCACAATGCCAGTGAAAAGCACTACTGATGCTTTTCAAGAGCATCTATCTTAATATCATTAAAAAAAACCCTAACTGAATTACAGAAATCACACATCTGTTCGGAGTGTAAATGAATTACCAAAGAGGTAAGAGTAATGGAAACATAATGACATTTTGCATTTCAGTGTTGATTTGTGATACCATTATGACTCTTAACAGAGGCATTTAGGGAAAAGAAATGGGTGATATGTATGAATTCCATCACTGCAGGAGTCTCTGGGCTATCATAGCAGAAGGATGCATGCTATTTGCAGATCTGCTGTTTGCGAATGATGCATTATCAGTCAGCAAACCACCATCCCATTCTCATCTGAAAAATTCAGGATCCACGCTTCTGATCAGATCTTTGAAAGCCTTTTAGAAAAATTCCAGTATATTAAGCAATTAAGACAGCAAATAAATACACCTTGATACTGGAATAACGATTGTATTCTCAAATCTGGACTGTGAGTAAGCTCAATCATTTCACTGCTGAGCATCAATTTACACGTAGGAGGGAACCAAGAGACGTGACACTGGTATAAGATTTTAGTTAAGACACAGAAATTTGTATATACTTAGTGTTCAAGCAAGAACAGATACTGAAAGTTTACTTGAAGTACTTGAGAAGAACAACATAGACACAGATCTTGACAGACTCATGGCTGGGCAGCAAACTATGTTAGGTGCCAGTGATGATGTGCTTGAATAGCACAAAGCAGGCGAATAGCATGAGATTATTTCAATAAAAAATATCTTTGTCTTCCTTCATGGAAATTTTATGTGCAGAATTCAATTTGAGATTAAATCACCTACATTTAAGTCTCTTCACATGGGAGTGTACAGTTATGTTTGGTGTCTGAGCTTCCCTTCTAGTAAGTGGCAACTTAGCCCATAGTGCCTGGAGCAGGATTTGGTTCACCCAAAAGAGGACCTAGGACTTGATTCATTTGCTAACTCTAGTATCTAGCACCATTTGAATTCCCTGGAGAAGATTATATATAGCTTCCAGCTGCCTCTCCAAAAAGGACACAGGTCTCCCACTGGGCCTGTGTCATACCTGCTTGCTCCTAACAGGTGTCTCGGATAGCCTAGAACATCTAATCCAGCAACAAGCACCACAGTTCAGACAACTGAATTGAGCTGCTACTGTTTGCACAGTTTATTCATTCTACAGCCTTCTCCAGTATGAGTGTGTTGACTTGTCTTTTGTTGACAATAAAAGGAGTTTAAACATCTGTATGTAGATGTTGATATTTATTTGTCTAAAAGCTTAAAATATTTTTCAGGAGAGAATGTTTTCATAGTATTTTCAAGAGAAGGAAACTACTTGCAAAAATTGGGCTAAGCAGTAATACACAATACAGAAAGTAACTTTGAAGCATGTCAACTGTTGCTATGAGAAGAGTGCTTCTCCTCCATTAAGACCTGTTCTCTGAGCACCAACAAATCAAATGGATACTGCAAGTGATACCAAACCTCCCCAGCAAAACAACTGGTGTGTAGGATGTACACCCTGCTAAAGCCATTCCCAGGTAATCTCTCTGTACTGCTGATGGAACAAGCCAGGACCAAGGCATGAATGTGTTAAGGAAACATTTGCAGAGCTTGCAGAATGTGCCTGGTTGTTAGCAGGGGGCAGAAGGGCACAACATTGATAGAGTGTTTGGCATTTACTGGGAGACATTAGGCAAAGCTGCTGAGGGATGCAGCAGAAAGCTGAGTCTTCATTTCAAGAACATATCTGCAAGTCACTAGATTCAATAGTGGGAAAGTATTTTTGTCATCTCAGCAGCAAGTTAAGCCTTGTCAAATTCTTTATTGAGGAATGGGAAAACATGTGGAGCAAATTGTTATCCATCATTTCCTGCAAGTATCTTACTGTATATTTAACAAACTGTCATCAGAGGAATACATTGTCTTATGTTACAGTTAATAAATATAATTTCTGTTTTTCATCTTTTTTACTAAGATGTATTTTTGACCAGTAAATGCTTAACATTTGAGTGTTAAAATGCTGAATATGTATTTATGTACAGAAAGATGTCTGTAATGAGTAAAACCAAAGATCCATTTGACCTAGTATCTGTTCTTTGAGGGTGACTGAAAGGGCAGCTTACACACAAGTAGACAGCATAGAGCAACATATAGTGGTCCATCCCTATAATAATTTCCATCTTAGGGGTTTTCTGAGCTAAAGATTATTGCCATATTATATGTAAATCTTGATGCAATTTCTCCTTCACAAACTGTTTAACCTCTTTTTTTCAATAATTTAGCTGTTACACTGATAACTTTGGTGACAAGGCACACTACACAAACTTCACAGTATAAATTGCTCTCTAATTTCATTTGAAATCTGCAAGTTGCTAGCTTCACTTAGTGTCCCCCTTTTTTTCTGTTGGAAGAGACAGTGAATACTTGATCGCTCTCATTCATCTCAGTGCCAGCCATGATTTTATGATCTTTGATCCTAAGCTTCTCCATTCATTTATTTTTAAAGTTGAAGAGTCTTCTTACTGGAAGGTTGATATTTTTAACCTCTCATCGTCTGAATTTCTCCTTCCCTGCTCTGCTGTGTTTTGAGGTGAAGGAATTAGAGCTTTTCCCAGTCTCTTTATATGGACAGATCTGGTATGTGGGCTAACTGGGGATTTATACAGCAGCATTAGGATTGTCCCTGATTTTATTTTCTATTCCTTTCCTAATAACTTCCAACATCATATTTCCTTCTCTTGAGCTGTTGTTTTCATGGAATTACCAAGGGTATTTTAAGATCTTATCTATACATAGTAATGATAGTTCTAGTTTGGTTTTATCCATATACATTGTTATTATATATTAATGTGGTAGGTCTGTATTTTTATAATCATTTGTGGACTGCTGACAGTTTCTTCCACCGTTCTTCCTAGTCAGACTTTGTCAAAATATATGAATATCATAAGCAAAACTTTATTCTCTCTGTTGTTCATCCCTCTTCCAGTTATCAATAAATTGAGCAATGCAGAACCCATCACAACTCTATGAAATTACTGGTGACCATCCATCACTATGAAAACTTGACATTTCCTACCATCTCTTTATATTCTCATCAGGACTGTGTTGGATAGTTGCTTTCTAGATATTTCAAAAGATTCTCTTCTTATTCCAAAAGCTTTGGGAGTTTAGACCGTGGTCAGTCCAAGATTTTTTCATTTGTTCTACTGAAACATTTTAGAAAGTTGTGAAGATTATATAAATCAGTGGATTGCTTGGTATTATTGTCTAGGTTCCCAGTTGAAAATCACAGGTTTAAAATTTTTTTTTGGTCTTCCTGATTCTGCTAACAGAGTGCTTCAGTGCCTCTGCTGTTACTCAGTTTTCCCAAACAACAGCAAAATAAAAAACTATGCGCTATATCAATTTTCATCATTACTGTGGGGAATTTAGTGGCAGGAGGGACATTGAGTAAGAAATTTTTGAGTAGCAGAGACAAATATGGGATTACTTACTGGAAAGATTAAGAAATAGATGCTAGGATATGAGTAAATATAATCTTTCTCTCATAATTCCCAAAGAAGACTGGTGGAAAAAATAACAGAGAGGTGCCTATCCCTTGCATCATCAGGAGGTTCTGGGTCTGAGACACAAGGAGAGGGGTGACTGCTTCGTCTAACATTGTGGTAAACACGTTCCTAAGAGAAAAACATGACTGGTAAATACTCAGCCTCCTTTAGTTATGTGAGTGGCTCTTACTGGGGTTACTTTTCCAGGTGAAGTCAGTGTTCATTAAGAGATGAGATGGATGTCATTAACCAGCAGAAAACTTTCTCATTTAGATATCAAATGACTGTTAGGCTGCCCACATGTGCTTATGGCTTGGCTTGTAAGTAAATTTATTTAAAGTAAAAAAGTTGAAAGTCCAGCGGAAAAGAAAGATAGGAAATATGGCAAATAAGGACAAAAACAGAGCTCAGGGTAAAGATGGAAGGAAGCTGCTGAAAGAAAAGAACATAATGCAGTAGAAGAAATTACTGTTGCTATTATGACATGAAAAAATAGCAGACAGCTATTCAAAAACTAACAAAATAAGAAGAGAAATAGTGTGTGATGTGTAACATTGCATAATGTTTTATTTTTGGAATTACAGAATGTCCTTTTACAGGAATATTTTATTGTGTGTAATGGGTAAAATGAAAATGCTAGATGAACGTTTTCAGGCCCCACAGAATCGTAGAATTGTCATGGTTGGAAAAGACCTCTATGATCTGTGTATCCAACTGTCAAACACACCCCCCACCCCTCAAAATCAAAAAAAGACAACACAACCCCACCCAAACCCATCACATCTCACCATCCCACTAGAGCATGTCCTGAAGTGCCTCATCAACACCTCCAGGGATGGTGACTCCACCACCACTCTGGGCAGCCCCTTCAGTCAGAGCCTGACTACTCTTTCAGTAAAGAAATTCTTCCTAATATCTAATCGAAACCTCCTCTGGTGCAATTTCAGGCCATTTTCTCTAGTCCTGTTGTTACTTACTTGAGAGAAGAGGCCGCAACCACCTCCCTACAATCCCCTTTCAGGTAGTTATAGAGAGTGAGGAGGTCTCCCCTTATCTTCCTCATCTCCAAACTAAACAATCCCAATTCCCTTAGCCTCTCCTCATAGGACTCGTTCTCCAGACCCTTCACCACCTTGGCTGCCTTTCTCTGAACTCACTCCAGTTCTATTTTGAAAAATCCTAAAATGAATCAAGATGGATGAAACTTTAGTTTATCTCTCAAAATGGTATTTTTTCAATTGTTTAATTTTGGATTCATTCTCAGGTGCTCAAAGCTTATTGTAGTTTGTTTACAGTATTTTTCTCCCCTTCATATATTACTTTGTCATCAAATATATTGTACATTTTAGATCTCATCTTGAAAATGTGAACTTATGTGTAGCTTTGTATACATGAGTAATCCCCAGGCTTCTAATTCTTCCTGGGCTTGGATGTTTTCTGAGTCTCTTTCCAGCAAGCCTAAGTGTTTACAGCCTTATAGGCTAAGACTTCACTTAACGTAAAGGTCCATTTGTAAAGGTGACATTTAAAATCTATATCACATGAGCTAAATATTTATAGTTGCTTGTCTTTCTGGAGAAGTTTAGGTATAAATATAAGTTAATATTTTAAATACTTATATATATGTCTGTGTTATACATACACACTATACATACTATGTGTGTGTATATATATATGTACAGTAAAATGGAAACAACTGAGCCAAATTGTCTTTATCATTTGTTCCATTTGGATTTGATGGAAAAAAACCAGCAAAAAACAACAAAAGTAGCTTTACAGGCTTTATTATTGCAAACATGGGCAGAGTTTCAAGACAATCCAAAGTGATGGTGCAATGAGAGCTGGCTGAGTTGGAAAGGAGTGACTCAAGTATTTCCTTTTCCTTCATTTGTTTATCAGGCTGCCAAATTTTATTTCTTTTTGGTATGGAATTATTACTGTTCCTAATGTGAGTAAAGTGATTCTTTTAAAAATGGAAACTGAATGTTTCATTTATTGCAAATAACAGAGATTCTCAAATGTCTGGAGAAAGACATGAGGGTGAGACTGCTATAGGCTTTCAACTTTACATCTTTCTGTTTAATCTGTAGTTATACAATTTATCAAAAATTAGGACACTGGAGAGTTGTGCAGTGCCTGTCATGATTTCTTAAATCTTGTAAAAGTTTGTAGACTCAACACTTGAAGTGTGCTACAATGAAGTGTTCTCTGTTGGTGTGAGTTTGTTTTTGTTTGTGTTTGGGTGGGGTTTTTTTGTGTTTGTTTTTTTTTTCCCACTGTGTTTCACTAAGCAAATCAATGAGCATATGTATTTAACGCCAAAATTAGTTTTAATGACTGTGACATTGCTCCCTTTTCTGTTGTGCCCTGTTGTTCGGATTTTCAGATCTTTTATTCTCTTTCCAGTTACCACTCCCTGGATCCTTGAGAAACATTTTTTTTAAACATTCTTTCCCCTTAAATCACTTACTACAACAGTCTGCTCATTGCCTGATTGGTCTTAAAAAGGAAAAGAATATTACTTTGTACACAGTGTTATCTTAACTAATGATTGGTTTTGGTAATCAGGATGATGGCTGCTAAGCGTCAAGTTATTTACATTGTATTAGCCAGACTGATGAATTTAATAGCCTTTTTTTAGCCATATGGATGCCTGTTTCTTTTGTGGGAGAAAATATATAGAATGAGTATATGCTGTCTTTGATTTATCTCCAGACAGTGTGAGGAATAGCTGGGGCAGCATGAAATTCAGTGCACACTTCTCAAAAGAGTTGAATTGAGAGGCTCATAGCCTCTGTCCAAGGTGCACTGTTCTCTACAGAAGGTAAATATGTTTGGTTTTACATGGTTTTGATTGGCCACTTTGATATAAAATCTCACTTTGATATCTCATTATGGCTCTATTTAATGGCTGTTTATCATGATAATCAGATGAAATTGTTAATAATAATCAGATGAAATTGTTATCAATATTCAGATCTTTACAGTGTGTCTGAATCAAAGTCATACCATGTTTTAATGATGGATTAGGAAACTTTTTTTTTCAAGTTTTCAAAAATATGTTGGAAAATATATGGAGCAGTGTGTGGTCTGGTATTTATATGCCACATTACGTTATCTGATAAGATATCGTAAAAAGCTGTAGCAGCAGTGTGATGGTGTGACATGTATATTGATTTGCTGCTGGGAATCTGCTTATCAAAGCAGGATGCTTTGATAATTTGTAAGTCTTTGGGATAATAATCTTGGTTCAAGGAAAAATTTTGTTTTGATGGCATTTTGATAAACACTCTTGAGAAATGTGAGAGGTGGAAGTATTTTAAATTCTTTTTTTTTAAAGACATCAACTGAATCATAAAATTCAGGCCTTTGACTTAGGTAACATTCTCAGTCTCCAATGAAAAAGGTGCAGGCATTTGGTTTAAAATGCCAGAGAAAGAACAGACTTCTATCAGGCAGGACGAGCTGCAGAGCTGTGACAGGGCTGCAAGAGCCAGTGAGAGGATTTTGATTAGGTGAATAGGCAGTTTGTTCTGACCAGATTCAAGTAATTAATTTTCTGATTTAATTTTATTGGCCTGTGCAAAGCTTAAGTAAGTGTAATAACACCTATGTAGGGGGTAGAATCAGATAAAGTCAATCAGTTGAAATGCTCGCTAGTTAGACTTCTACCTATAGATAAAGCGTGTTTTTTATGTAGATTGTAGACATAGCTGTCAGAAGTGTAAATAATGCCTATGAGGAAATTATTAAAGGTCTGTAAAGACCTTTCTTAGTATAGACTGCCTGTGTAGTAGTATAGGTACCTCATATGCTTTAAATAAAGCAATTTTTTAAATTCAGGTTGTTCTTTTTTTTTTTTTTTTTTTCCTGAGTACTCTATGAATAAGCTAAATTGCTTGAAATTTCTAAAGTTTTGATACATGCCAGAACATCTTTCTCGGTTCAGTGAACAACAGTTTTGAAAACTTAGCCAGAAAATCTTCTAATCTTCCCATTACGACATGAGTACTTTCTGAGATGTTTTATACTGTGTCAACTTCATTTTCTTTCTGGAGTAGAAGTTTTCTTTTTGACATCTTCTATTTTCCTTATACATTTTGCACATTTATACACCTTGCACATGAAGAATTGCGTAACAGTAGCAAAACAGAAGAAATATTGTCTAAAATGTAAAAGTAGTCTGATACCCAACAGTCATTGGAGATTTCCAACTGAACCATTTGGCAAAGTAATTTTGAGTGGCAGAAAGCAAGATTTAGAATAAAAAATATTAACAAGCATTCAGTGTCAAACTTTATACCAGTCATGTCTGTAGAAAATACATCTATTCATCAATGGATGTAAGACATAACTGTCTTTTGAAGGAAATATGTGGATATGCCAAACACTTTAAAGGTTTAAATTTTGATGAACCCTCAATAATAACACTTAGAGAACAGGTACAAAAGGAAGGTAAATAACCTGTGTACTGCCCACACACTCAGATGTATTATGTAGGTCAGATTTGTTACTCCAAGGCATGTGTTTATAATCCCTTATTCATCAAAGAAAGAAGCATGATCTATTTGTGGTTTGGCACTCATGATTCAACAATACCAAGTTGAACTCAAAATATCTTTTTCTTTTCAATACTGGTAAAATTTTGTATTCCCACAATGTATTTGAAACCAGTAACATCTGTGCAACCCAGATTCTTCAGGTAACAGTTTTCCATTGCCTTTATTTTACTTTTTTTTTTTTTTTTTTTTTTTTTTTCTGGGAATATCCATGAGGAGTTGTTTTGTAGTAACATTAGCATAGAGCAAGTACCTGTTTTGATCATCAGACATTGTTTATGACAGAATATGTTTCTTGGTTGTTTTTTGGTTTTGTTTTTAATTACCTTCTCAAACTCTTTTCCCGAAAAACAGAAAAAAAATAATCTCATCGTTAGTCTGTAATAATAAAAACATCTTAGTCTGTTACCTGAAGTATAACTTGCTTTTATAGGATCCTTAAATATTAAAATATCTTTTATTTACTTATTGGCTTTTGCAGGTTGACTTTGCTTTGAAAATATTCATATTTGTCTGAAGTGACATTTCATTTTTCAGGACCCAGTCTTCTGGATGGTATAAATAAAAAATTGCTTTTAAAACAAGCTGATTAGGGTGGAATTCCTGTATTTTGTTTTTTTTAACTTCAAAGTTTGTAGACAATTGGACATGATGGTAGATACCCATAAAATACATTCTTTTCAAGTTCTTGGCCCACGTGTTAGAAATTTCCAATAGCATCAGGACTTGAATGCCTTTGTGGATTTAAAAATTGTTTTTTTTCATCTTGGTTGGTGTCGCTTTCATTCTGGTTCTGGCTGCAGGGTGACAAATCTTCAATGGATATGAAATAAAATGTCCATTCAACTCATTAGCCCTGTGATTTGGACAGGGGAAGGATTTGTCCCTCCAGAGGTCAGAACAAACATATAATCTGTCAAGACAGATTTCAGCCATGACACTACTGTAGTAGCCCAACATCTATGCCCAAGGAAATATAGCCAGTAGAAATTTATGCGCTTAAGAGGTTAAGTGCTGGGTTTGTGGCTTCCACTCATCAGCCTCTTAAATTCTATTTAAGGTGCCTTAAGTATTTGTGGCAATCCCAGCCTCTGGATCAAAGGGTATACTTGTACTTACCACCAGTCTTACAGCAATGATAGTTTGGCTATGGGTCTAAGAGGATTCTTTTTTTCAGATTAACTTAAAATTTGGTGAATAATATTTGTGGGAAAGAATTTTTTCACTGGCTTTTAAGCCATATATATGGCAGTGTTCTTAGTCAAGTGGAGTACTAGTAGTTTTTATAATTTCATGACATGTAGATATGTATTTTGGGGTAGCAGAAACATTCTGAGAATCTATTATTCAAAGCTGAAAAACAGTTGATATATCTGCTTATTGAAACTAAGACATTTTTAACTTTTGGATGCAGATGGTACACTTTTTTTTTTGAGATTACTAGTTACACTGTATATTAAAAGAAAATAGTAATGTCTTTAAGAAGCTGTTCTATTTTGTATATTGATAGTATGTATATACTTGTTTTGTTTCAATTTTCTGTTTTAATTTACAAAATAGAGATGGTACCCTTTTGCAGTTAAAAAAATCCAACTCAGAAACACCTTGGGAGTGGTACTGGGATTTCTTTTGGCTGCTGAGTGCCAACAATAGTGTCTTGTTCCTGCCCTTGCTCTTCTCAGTCTGTTCTCGGAGTTAGCTGAAAAACAAACAAGGGAAAAACATTCAGTTTCACTGGCATCATTTCTCTGATTTTGTGGCCTGTGGTGTCCACGGTCATTTGTGCTAGCCTCAGTGAAAAGGCTGCCAGGTAGGAGGCAGGAGGTGAGGAAGTGCTCCTCAGGGAAACCTGTAAACCAGCCTCCAGGGCCTCACCAAAATAGGCCTGCCCTTGGGGAAAACCTTAAAAATAAGCAGAGTTTGTGATACAGCTTGGAGGGTCAGAGGACTGTAAATGCCCCTTCTGAGACCTCCTTGCAGAAAAAGTCCCCTTCCACTTTTCCTCCTTGCTGGGGAAGCGAGAACCACCGTCCTCTTGGTCTATGCTTCCCTGGAAATATTGCTCCCGCCCAGCAGGAAAACCAACATTCTTTGGAAATATCTAGAATTTTTACTTTCCTAAATTAATTTTTAATTAATCTCCCATGTATTGAGCTGTCATGCTAGGTATTTATTTTTAAACATCTAATTTTCCTAAAAGGCAGGTTAGTATTGAATTTAACAAAACTAATAAAAAAGTTTTAACTTTCCCCCATTTTTTGCATAGACATGTAGTTGAAAACATTTTCCTTTCTGTTTGAACACCAGGAGAGACCTCTTGAGAGTCCATGTTAGCTATAATGTGTTACTGGGAAGCCTGTCAAGTTGCTCTCCATGTGGCCCAAATGGTATTTATATGGCCTGAGTGATAGCTAATTTGTAACTGATACAGAGTGATGAGAACAAGGATGTAAGTTGAAATGTTTTCAAAATGGAAAAATCTGATAGAATTTTTACTTTAAAAATGGCATTAAACTCTGAAGACTGAAATAGTACAGAACTGTCTTTTCTTATATTCAGAAATGAAATTCTAGGAACAACATGTGTCTAAAACCATTTTCTATCTAAAAGTGTTTTATGCTGATTTCTGGTATTTTTAAGACTTAGTTGATATGATGAAATAATTACAGATATATTAAAAAGGTGCTTTATAATTAATTGTTGATTGAATACTGCCAATATTAGAACTGCTAGGGAGAAGGTGCATGGCTTAAAGCAAAATCATGTGATTTCCTGAGGCCACTGGAATTTTAAGTAACTAACACACTCAAGACTAGTAACACTTATCTGAAAATTGTAGACAAATCTGTAATTTGCAGAAATCTTTTTCCAAGGTTTTTTTAAATCTGGTCGATCCAGGTTTACTTTGAATAGAGAAAGAAGAAAATAAATAGGCAGGGAAAAAATTTGTAGGTATTGTATTTAGTTCAAGCCTAGTTTCAGCATGTGAGGTAAAAGAAGATGAGTGTTGACTGATTCTACATGTTGTGGGATATGACAATAATAAATTATTTTTTTTAGATATATTTTAATATTTCATTTGTTCTCTTGATGCATTCTGTAAGATAACTTTTTTGCTAATGAGTAGGAGGCAGAAGTGGAAAATGAGGAGTAGCTCTAAAATGGCTTTAATTATTTTTTGTTTATAATTTTTGCCATTGATATTAGGGCAGACATAGCAAGAAGAAAAAAAAAGGAATAATCTCTGTTCTCTGAGATTCTTTTCACTGATAGTCATTCGGTTGGGTACTTTAAGGTTGAATGTCTTCTGTAGCCGCTTCCACTGCTCTTCTTGGGCAGAAAGCAGCTTCTCATATGCCAAGAGACAGGAACTCACAGATGTCTTTGCTGAGGCTGTCTGCACTGATGAGGAATGAGGAGATAAATACTGGAGGAGTCCTAACAGAGCCTTGTCATTCCCAGTTCTTCTGAGTTTGCTTTGCCAGGAGCAGGAGAAGCTGGAGGCAGAGCAAGAAAATAGCTAACTTATCTGCTCTGTCAGCCTGTCACTAACCTCAGGAAGCAGAAAATACGATTCCAAGAGCTGCAGCCTTTTCAGTGAGGTGACCTGGGATTTTCCATAAAGTGAAAGGAAGAGCTGTCACTTTATCTGAAACCAGGAAGTTGGTCTGCAGCCAAGTGATAGAGTACCTGAATTTTTGTTTTTACTCTTTCTGCAAGCCAGTAATGCTTTCTGTATTAACAGTAAAATGTCCTTGGCATTCTGTAAAAAAAGTATCCAGATCAACTCTAACAACACCTCTGAGTTCATCTGAATCTAATATATCAGTCTCTGTATTGGAAATAACTGGAAACTACATAACTATTGGAAATACGTGCTGATAAAATATGCCTCATAGAGATGGAAGAGTGATGCATAGATTAATAATGAATAAAGGCTTTTGAGTCAAATTTAGATATTTTTAGATGCAGTAATTCCTTCAATTTTCCACATCCTTTGGCTTGATGTTGATCTTCTATTGCAAGACTTCTTTTTGAATTGAAGGAGACAAAATGGGCATTCTTTAGAAAGGTCATTGGCATTGTAGATGCTGGATGTTATTTACTGTATCAATGAGGCTTCCTGCCCTGAGGAAAGAAAAGCCTCCAAAACTGCACTTATGAGGAAATGGTTCTTCTATACTAGTGTACTAGTGTACCTGCCCAGTGTGTTACTTCTTTCCCAGCCCTCACTCACAACAGCGTTTTCTGTTGTAGGATCTTCTGCTGCTGTGAGAGTTCATTGCTCTCAGCTCTATACTGGTACTCACCCAGTGTGGGGTGTAACCAGCAGGGTACTCCTGTGGGAGAGGGGCTGAAGTGTCCGAGCTAGAAGAAGGCTTAAGAAGCGATCTAATCTCTGGCACTCCAGCAAAATGCAGCTGACTCTTCTGCACCAGTGTGTATTTTCTTCTAAGAATATGCATGCTCATTTGCTTGTATTGCATCCATTTTCCTGAAAGGAAAAAAAGAACGAACTAATCTGCCATAGAACGGAGTTAGAAAAAGAATTGTATTTTCCTGCCCATCTGTATTTGAAGTTTTAGCATTTATTTATTTATTTATTAGATCTTTAAGAACTACTGCAAAAAAAAAAAAAAAAAGTCATATATAAACTTCAGTGCTTAAGTCCTCTGAACCTGTTTTAAGAAAAACAATCAATGCTATTCCTCACTTACAGCTATTTAGTTTTAGTGAGCAGAAATATAAGATAAACATGCTCAAGCTGAAGGCAAGATGAGACTCTCTCATTTTTAACAGTGAATATTGTTAACTACTAGAATGACTAGCAAGTTATTATGTTTTCCTTGATTCATGGTCTTTTTGAATTACAGTTTTATATTTTTCTCAGAGGGATGTTTCAACTCTGACAGCAGTAATTGCCTTAAGACAGGAGCTTCTCTGCTGTTGTGTGACATCCTGTGTGGGAGGTCAGGGGATGATAATGTTTCTTTCTGGCTTTCAGGTCTTTCCTTTGAGAATATCAGTATTTCAGGGATATAGAGTTTAGACTTAAGCATCCCTATGAGACAGAAGTGCAGAAACATTATTTATTTTGGAAAATGGTAGATGGGGGGCAAGGGGGTGGGAAAGACTGATTTATGACTGTAGCATAAAAGCAGTATTTCTGTGGTTTTTTTCACAGTAGTAATTCCTATGACTATTAACTATAAAGCCAAATGAAACTTACTACATTTGTTTCAGTGGTTCAGGGTATGCCTAAACTAAGCAGCTTCCCTTTTTGGCATCTTCTTTAGCCTACCATAGAGGAGAAATTTTTTTGTTTGTTTGAAATGTACAGTTGAAACAATAGGGAAGGAAACTGAGGAGATGGCATCTCCAACTGTCACTAATCCTCTAAAAATACCTGAATATATCAGTAGTTCTTTACAATACAGACTGTGCCAAGCATTAGTTCACTCTTTGCTTAATCCAAGACCTTAACTATCAAGTTTTTGTGTTAGCACAGCATTCGTACACAGCTATCATGCCCTGTTTTATTGGGCATGGCACAAATGCAAGACAAGAAAGCAATTCTTTCCTACAGATATTTCCATCAAGAGTAATCATTAATGGATCATAGGGCTGTACTGTCAACAACCTTTTCATTGTTTGGTTTCAGAAATACATCCCCCTGAGAGGAATAAAGACAGATTTCAACTTTCTTGTTATTTCTTCAGAAATGCAGAAATAGCATTACATGTCTTTGAATGCTACCCATGCTGTTAAAATACAGTATTTCTGTAGTGGATGGATTTTGGAAGACTCTGAAGGTGGATGAGACAAAGAGCCATGCTCCTACCAGAGTAAAATTTCCGTGTATAATACTTGAGAATTATGCCTACATGCCTAAAATGCTGAACCAGCAAATCACACTTGAATCCTATCAATGGCACAGCATAGCTGGTTGGAAAATTTGGCAACAAGGGCAGTAGAGGGATCTACAGTCTTAGTAAAACAATACTGCATTGATTTTCATTTTGTTCACATTTAAATGTTTTTCTTTCAACTCTAATGGCAAAATAATTGTTAGTTAAAACAAATCCTTGGCTCTTGGAGAAGTCTGTATCATAAGCTCTCCATTCACTAAAGCTGTACCTGATTAATATATTTTTTAAGACTTTTAAGGGACTTTTAATACTCAAAGTCCCTTTCAACAATTCTGACATATTTGTGCAAATCAGGTATTATTTTAATTAGATAATTGATAGATCATCCAGATTTAAATATTTATATTTTTGTAAGAATGGTTTTATGATCATGGTGAGTACTGCCAAATGTTCTGCGTCCTGCTCTACAGATTTCAGTATTTTTGTGATCCTACCATTTACTTTTGTTACTAAAATTATGGTATACTAAATATTATTGACTATGTTACCCACTTACTATGTAAGAATTACAGTTTAGTTTCCCATCTGAGAATGCAGTGGCATTATTTTTTTTATTTATTTATTATTTATTTACTGATGTACAGATAATAAAAATCCCTCAATGTAAATTAGAGAAAATCATATATTGTACCTACTAATTAACCTGGGGAAGAATTAATCCAGAAAATGAATTGCCAATAAAAAAGGAGAATGATGTGATTTTGCTTGTAAAAGAATCACTAGGGCTAAATCTTAAAACCAGGCAGAAAAAAAAAAAAATCTCAGTTCCTCTGGTATTCTAGAAAATTTTACACTGCTAGCAGCAAGGATTACTGTAAGTAGTGCTATTGCTCAGAGTGGGGTTTGGTTGTATTTTTTAAAGTGCTGGCCTTCTCTTTGTTTGTTCAACAAAGTGACACATTTTTTTACAGGGCAGTAGTTAAAGCAGCATTAAAGTGCCATTGACATCATGCAGTTACTGCACTGACTTGATTATATAACCTCTTTTGTGCAATTTTCATGCTCTGCTCTGTTTGAATGTTTTTACTATGCTGATGGCTGTTTTTCATTTCCTGCTGGGATGACCTTGAATAAAAAAAGAATAAGAATAAAGTAGACATAAGCAATATAGTCTTGCTGGCATTTGCAGATCTTTTGTTCTGTGTTGAGAAACATAGTAGTTTGGCATTTATGGTATGGATTATTTCTACGGGCTAGTAATTAATCTTCAACATTTTGAAAAAAAATAATGTTTTTCTCTAATTTTGTTCTTCTGAATTTGTCAACAGCAAAGTGATCCAATTAAGACAATTCCTACCTTATTTAAACATCTGAAGAGAGGTAAACAAATGTTTCACTTAGTCTGATTTTCATGTAGTATTTCTTAGATTATAAATCACATTCATACATTCATGCTATAATATCTGAGAGTAGTAAGCTGGCAAATAGTTCTCCAGAGCAAATTTAGTAAGTGTAACATGGTGTTTAGTTTGTTGTGCTGTTTGCATCTAATATTATTAAGCAAAGTAACAGAATATTTTAATTTTTGGACAAGATAAACTTACCACAAATGATGTGAGATTGTCAAATGATTAAGGGGATCTTCTAAAGTTCAGAAATATAGGTAATGTAGAACAGTAGGTCTGCCCAAGAAGCACTGAGTAAGGTATAGTTTCATGTCACAGAATTATTTGGGGTTAGTACAAGTAACGAATGCTTTGTTAGATTAGCTACTTGCTCTCCTTAAACTCAACAGTGAAAACAGTAACTAATAAATGTATTATTTACAATTTTTAATCTGAGAGGGAAATAGGATTGATAGCCTATTTTTTTTGCGTTGATCTTTATGAAAATCAGGAGGGTTCTAAGCAGAAGGTGAAATTACACATTGTGCCTAGATTTTTCCATTTTCATTTAGAATTCTCCTATAATAGGATAATAGAACCTTAGATTTTGCACATATCATTATTTGGGAGGTATGTTCGTGATTCTAGCTGTTAAAATTGGAAACTATCTCCTCAGGTTACGCTTTGTAAATCATAGTGTTACACCCTAGCAAATGAACCTTCAGTTTTATTTTTTGCTTTCATTTCCATCCTGCAGCCAGGAAGATGTCAGACTGTCATTCAGCTGTCTTTGCTCTTCTGAAATATTTTATTTAAAAGTTAATGTTCTGAAAGATTTTGCATTCAGGTTTAAGAGCGCCAGAAGTAATGCAGAGAAGACTATGTAGAACAAAAAAACTTTAATGACATGTAAAAATGGCATGAATACTTCTAATTGTGGTACTAGATTTTGGATCTCTGTAATTGCAGCATTTCTGTCAGATGTGAGTATGACATGTAAAGTTCTTTGCCAATGCCCCAATGATACACTTTGCTTATGTACATTATGTCACAAATGTTTTTAACTTAATAATCAATTTATACCATGTTTCTATATCCAGGTTAAAAGTGGCTAATTGTGTGTAAATAGATAGACATGGCTATGAATGAAGCAGTAGCTTAACATGTTATTTTTTTTGCTTTTCCTTTTTTTATTAAAGATCTTAATACAATCATTTTGTGTCATGATATTTTTTTTCTGACACAACATTTGAAAAAAATGAAAAGCCATTTCCTCTATACTATTTCTATTGCAATGAAGGGATCTCAGGGAAATCCTTCAACCCTAATAAATGAGAGGGTACCCAGTCTGCAGACAGAGAAAAGGACATGGCTGGGGTGGAGCAAGCAGAGGAGAAGTCCTGGTGTCCCCCTTCCTGCTGGTGCTCCAGCAATTCCTCATAAAGAATTTGCCCCGCACAGGACAACACCTTTTGTATTAGCTGCTGATTAGTGAGTGCTTATTACTTGGCATCAAATAGGTTATCAGCAGTAGAGTGATGACCAGGGGTGACATGTTTTGGTGTTGAGTATCCACAACTTGATCTGCAGGCTTTTGAAGAGCATGACAGAGGTACACAACATTGTCTTGGCAGCCCTAATTTAAAGTAGTTTGATTTAGAACACTTAATTATTTTTCTTAGTTTGATGAAGCAACATTGTCTTTAAAAGTCAAACATGGGTATGAAGGAATCTGAAGTAATATTGTGAAAGTACACCAAGTTGAATCTTTTATAAAAATAATGAAATGTAAAGTCTTAACTCTCCTCCTCATATGTTGTTTTGCCATAATTAGAAAACAAAAGAATAAAGGAAAACTGTGCTTAATGTATTTTTTATGAAAATACTAGTTTTCATTTTGGTGCATGGTTTGTTCTGAGTAAAACCAATCCCCTCTCTAAAGAGGATTCCTGTATTTCAGAGAGTGATATGAAACTTATTTAATTGACTTTTCCTGTGAGATGCTTGATGTTTAATATCAGTGTATTTGAAAGCTGCATTCTTTGATGTGTATCCTGTGCGATCTTCATATTCCAAATATTTATTAATGTCGTTTAGTATTTATTGCTTTATTTTACAGACTATTATTTTGTAAATTTGCAATTAGATTTATATACCCAAATGTTGCCTTACCTTATCAGGATTTGTTAGTAGGGAATCCACAGTTTTCATTCCTGTGCACTGTCAGTGCAGGCTTTAAATAGGGCATTCGGGAGTGCCAGGAGCTGCCATGGTAGCATTGCATTGTATGGGACAATCAGTAGCAGCTGCATAATGCTTTTTGATATTTATATATTTTGAAGTTTTCACTGTGTTTAATGAGATAAAGTATATTGTTACAAGTTAATTTTAAATGATAAATTGGAAATAGTTTACTGTTATTAAGAATGGACAATCTAAGGGGAGAAGACAAATGGATGTGGTTAGTTCAAATAAAGAATTTATTAGGAACAGAATTAATTTTTACCCAAACAAAAAGTGTCTGCAGCACAGTTCTCATTTCCTTTGTCATGGAAAACATACAGATACTTTATTGATTTACATGCCGTACATCTAGACTTTACAGATTTTCATAAAACCTCATTCACATGACAGCGCATAGGAAGCCTGCTAAGCAACTGTGTATGTGCACCTCCTTTGCTGCGTGCTACTTCGCGTGCGTCCTGACCCATGGCTGTTCGCGGTGCTGTTGGGATCCCAACCGTTCCCAGGCACTGGAATGCGACTCTCAGGGGCGTCCAATCGCTAAATTGTCAGTGTGCTCCCTGGCATGTTCTTGGCCCGTGCAGCCTGGCACTCTGCTGAACGTTTCCTGGTCGCTCTCCATGAATTAGCACAGAGCGGATGACGTGGGGCCAGGAAAAGAATCCTGAGAGTATTCAGTTTACTAGGCATTGTGGACATGTTGTTTTGTTTGTATTATTCAGGGGAGATGTAATGCTTCAAAGTGATGGGCTTTGCTTCTGTGGAACTGTATGGCTCAAGTGTATTTTTCCAACTTAAATCATTAAACTGTTGAGAGCTGCAAGAGGGTAATGGTAACCATTAGGATATTAGTATCTGGGATTTTTTTTTAATTGACAGGAGGACAGATTTTAGGGCTTTATGTAGAAGGGAAAGGTTTTTTTCATTTTCATTTCATTGTAATGACTTTTTTTTTTTTAACATATGTATATACATGCAGCTGTGTTTGTGAAAGAAAGGTGAGAGATAACAGTCAGCAAACTCAGTCAGAATTTCTCTGAAGGAAGATGCTTAGATACGGTACCATAAGCTAAGAAAATTCAATATAAGAAAGAAGCAGTAGCATACCCTTCTTTAAAATTATTGTATTGTTTAGGTATAATTTTAAGGAGTAAATATTTTCACTCAGAAACACATAATAAAGTGGACAATCTAAATTAAGATTTAGGTGTATTAGATTTTTATTTGAAAAACCGAATGCATGATATTTAGGTTTGGATTATTATGCAAAAGTTATTATAGTACCCTAAAATCTCATGCATAATTTTAATTGGTTATATCATTTCTTTTTTGGAGATTAGGAAGGGGAAAAATGACAGTCAGCTACTGGGGTGGACTCCCTCTGTCTGCTGTTCTAACCTTTTGGTGCACTCTGGCTGGTGAGTGGAAATCAGGCTGAGCCCTGAAGCACTGGATACAGCCAGGGTGCAGTCACTTTGTAAGAGAAAACTGGGGAACGACGAGAAAGGTGAAAGAAATGAATGGGCAGAGAACAGGCTTTTGTGAGTAAAAAGTCATGTGGCAGCATGGTTGAGCAGGAACTAGTCTGAGAAAAAAAAGAGACAAGAAACCTCATTGTGCTGATTAACCACATATTATTTCAACAACACAAAATGCCTTTGAAGATCTGGATCATAATGACCTGCTTGAGTCTACCCTTACTCACTTTTCAGTCCAACACAGTCGTTGTTCCTGCCATTCGCTCTCTGAGGGGATGCTTCCCTGTGCTCCTGTTGCTGTTACTCTTCTGCTCTGAGCTCTTCTTCTGTCTCCTGAAGTGCAGTTAGTTCTCACAAGGCGGACCTTATGTGCCATAGAAGGATGACATTTCAAGCCTGATAAAAGGTGCTCTTAATATGGAGGTTTTTTGCTTTTTTTTTGCCTACAATGGTATGGCAGTGGTGACTGAGACTTTTAAAGGCTTTTTTTGCTTCATCTACTGCAACCTTAATTGGCTTTGAAAGAACTGGTGACTGTCTTATTCTTCCCTGTCTCATTGCTGTTCACTTAATTATTTCCACTTCTTAGGGATTTATAACTTTATGCTTGTTTCTAATCTCAAACATCTTTCAGAATAGTTGCAGCCACTCCAAATTTGCCAACATCTACAAACTTAATGAGATTATTTTTTCTTCTACCAACCTTGTCTTAAAATATGTAATACCTTATGGCAGATTTCTGCCCAATTCTAATTGATACAACCTTTCAGTTTCATAACTAGTCATTGCTTATCCTCTCTTTCCATGCCAGTTGAACACTTGGTTTACTGAGATTTTCTCAAACAAAACGAAGAAGTATGTTTTAATGTGGATGGCCTGTATCAAACCCCTTAAACTAATGTATGCAATGTATATGGAATTTTGTTTATCCACTTGGCTTATCCTGTTACATAAGGAAATTAAAACAGCTTGACAGAATTTCTTATGGTTATGACTTCTGTGCACAAGAAATACCTCATGATGTATAATTATATTAATTTAGAGAACAAGGAGGTTGTGTGTTCTTTATTTTGAACAGCATTTGTGATCTGCCTTACTCTTTATTTTGGGTGATTTTGTGCTGAAAAAATTAATGAGAAAGCTTTAAGTTAATACTTAATGAGTGTTACTTCCTTTGAAGAAAGATCTCTGTTTTGAAGGAATGTAACAAAATCGTAATTGTACATTTTAGAAAGATTTACATTGGTTTTTCTCCAATTTTAATGTAATTGTAATGCTAACTTCAGAGAAAACATAATTAATCTTTATAAAAATCTGTTGTTGTTATCATAGCTTTCTATGAAACAGTTTGCTTTAAGATACCAAATGCACTGGGCTCTCGAAAAAAATTTGAGCACTGTGTTTTAATATGGCTCTTTTTAAATACTTTTATGCAGAATGAAAATGAATGGGTAGGATTTCAAACATGATGTATTATTTAGTCTTAACTTCATATGAGAAGTACAACAGTGCAGTACCAAGAGTTTGGATAAAATAGCACTACATGCAGCGATAGTAAAATAATATAAATTATTTTGTTTGGTGTTGCTAATCCTCAGTTATCCTAGTGAGTTACTGCAGAATGGATTTGACACATCAAACGTGTGGTTTTGATGCTGGCTCAGAGGACAAGCTCCTTCATTGCATTCATGAAAGTTACGTATTTATTTGCCAGCTTTACTTCAGTGTAGGGAATAGGCTTGCTTTTCATATGGACAAATGTATATCCTTTTATATCTAAAAAGGGATTCTGCATTCTGTCTATGCCTACTTCGGGTGAAGATTTATTTTTAATTACAGAATAATTTAAGAAAATAATTCAGAACTCCCTTGTTATTTGGGAACTAAATATTGCTAATGGTATTTTGAAGCTTTTAAAAAGTACTCAGTTTTCAATAGTCCATTCATGAATATTGGATTTTTGCACTTTGGATTATTTTCGTCAAAATTAAAATACTTACTTGAAATACAATAAACTTTCAGATCATCTAGAAAAAACTCGTTAGAAGGAAATGTCATGCTTACAGAGAGATCTGCTGTATCTTCTCTCAGCACAGGCTAAGACATTCAGTGCTTGTTTAGAAAATCTGTCACCTCATTCAGTGACTCATTAGGGATATGTGTGTTTCATCTGTGATGAATGAGTATTTCTTGTGTGATTAATAAGGAATATGTAACACTGTTTAGCTATAACTAAAGAAGGTGCTTTTGTAAAGAGCAAATTCAAGCTATGATGGTTTGTGCTTCTAAATCTGGAAATCCTCAGTTCGACTGGGAGCTGAGTAAGGGGGCTGTCCTGCATGCCTACAGACGGTTTAACTACACATCTAAATAAGGGATAGCAGTTTGCATCCCTCATTTATTCCAGTCACTGATCAAATATTTTGGTAGACTGTAATGCAAACAGAACCACATGTCTAATCCTTTCCTTACAGTGAACAGTAGGCCACATCCTAAACCACTTATGTAGAAAAAGTCCTTCTCAGGCTATTATTCCAGAGCTGAATAAGCCCTGATGGGCTGATTTGTGAGAAATGAGGCTTAAGTATGCTCTTTGCAAAAGACTTCAGGCAACTGTACCCCCTTTATGTACAACCTCAGCCAGTGGGGTTGTATGGGATTAGTGTGCAGCTGACTTTTTGTGTGCTTCTCTGTATTTTCTTTGACTAAATACCAAATTCAAGAGACCTCTTGATAACATGTTATCTGTTGAAACACAGTGCATATTTATGTTTTAATTAGGACTGGTTTTGGTCCAAAGATTGAAATTACAACATATTTATGTCTGACATACTGAAAGCAATTATGTGTGTGTTCTAGAAAGGACAGAGCAATAAGCATGATCATGGTCTTTCAGATTTTACTTTGTATTTGCTTCCCTTCTGTTCACTTGCCAGAGACTCTTAAGATCCTGGTGTCCTTGGTTTGCTGCTAGGGAAGAGTCACAGAACCATAGAATCACAGAATGTTAGGGGTTGGAAGGGACCTTCAAAGATCATCTAGTCCAAACCCCCTGCCAGAGCAGGATCACCTAGATTAGGTCACACAGGATCTCGTTCAGTTGGGTTTTGAATATCTCCAGTGAAGGAGACTGCACAACCTCCCTGGACAGCCTGTTCAGTGCTCTGTCACCCTCAGAGGGCAGACCTACTGCCCTCCTCCCTTTCCCCTGGTCTTGATCTTTTCCTGCAGTCCCTCTTTGACCTGTGTGGCCTCCCTTGAAGCCCATTCAGTTTGTTAATCAGGCAGAAAATTATTTCTTGGGGTTTTTTTGTGGTTTGATGTTTTTGGGGTGTTTTCTTGTGGGTTTTTTTTGTGTTTTGTTTGGTTAGGGTTTTTTTTTTGTTTTGATTGTGTTTTTTTGGTTGTTTTTTTTTTGTTTTGTTTTGTTTGTTTTTTAATTTATTTTGTTTGTTTGTTTTTGGCTTTTTACATGGGTTTATTGCTGAGTCTGATGAGTTGCTTAAAACCGCTTCCGAGCCACTGGGAATAGGACAGTCAGTGAAAGGAAGTAGCAAGACCATGCTACTCGGACCCAGGGGATGATATGAGGAGAGCAAAGGTGGGAAAAGCTGCTGCCTCCTTTAAGCAGGAGAGAGGTGTGAGACTGGCATAGCCACGGCATTTACACCCACCCCAGGCTGCTGCCACCACTCTTGAGACATCAGTTTCCTTCTTCTTGGAGCTTTCATTAAGCTACAGATGTAACAGGCAACTGAAGATGATAAAAACATCTAAAAAAACTGTGTGAAAGTAAATTTGAATAAGAAAGTAAATAGCTCCAGGCATCTAGGCTTACAGATTTTAGAGCCAGGACAACATAAGACACTTAAGCCTCCTTAACCAAAACAAAAGAATGGAGTAGCTTAAGTCTTGAAAGCTGTCTCCTTTCACCTGACCTTTTTTCTGATCCCAATTTTCTGTATCTTTTTATTTTTCACTGATTTTATTTATCGTATTACGTAAAAGCAGCTTTTAAAATATGGAGGCAATTCAGTTTAGTGAAATGCAATTCAACATCCCATTACAAGTTGCTTCACTGTGGAAGAGAACACCCTTCATGACTACCAGTTCAAATTAGATACAGCCTTTATCGTTGACTGCTGAGGCTGGGTTTGGTCAATCCTCTGCTTAACTTGTCAAACAGTGTTTGGAATTGTTTTCCTTCCTCATTTGGTCAAAAGCAATGGTTTATGGACAGAGGCTGGTCACAGTGGTCACAAAAGACCTGTGCTTTGTTTTTTCACATGAAAAAATACATAGCTTTTAGTGGTTGTTTTTTTTGTTCTCTCTCTCTCTCTCTTTTTTTTTTTTTTTTTTTTTTTAATAACGTTATTCTTCTTTCTTATTCTACAGAGACCTAAGATTTAATAGGATTAAAGAAATCCAGCCTGGAGAGTTTAGACGGCTTAAAAACTTGAACACACTGTAAGTTCTTTTGCAGCCCTAAGGCCCTTTCTCCTTTTGATTTAATATGATTAATTTGATAATGTGCCAGATCTGCTCTCTCATCACAAGTAAGTAGTCTCACAAATTTCCTTTGTAGTATTTACACAGGTGAGGGAAGTGGGATTTAAGCCCAGAGTGTTTGAAAAGAAAACCAGGTATATGACTATTAAAATAAAGAAGGAAATTATTTATATCCTAATGTTTCATTAACATACTTTAATTGGAGGTGTGAGAAATACAGACATTACTGTATAATTTTTTCCAAATTGTGCTAAATGACTTCGGTGGAATATCACATAGAGTTACAACAGAGATATTCAAAGGCTCAGACATGCAAATGTGCTGCAGTTACAATTTGATAAACTAATGTTTTGAACTTTCCTACTCTAATGTGCACTTCAGAACTGGCAGAAGTTGGAAGATTTTGTTCCTGCTGAGTTGCCTTCTATGGAGGTCTTTGTTATATACGTTTGTGAAGAAAAGTCTGTGTTCTCTGAAAGACTTTTTACAAACATAATGTGAATAGTATATGTATTAGAGTTTTAACTTAGTATCTCCTTTGCCAGTCCTTCAAACATGACTTTTGAAACAAATGTATGCATGTTTCTCATCCATAATACATTAGCAGAGGAGGAATGAAGATGGACAGTTATTTCTACTTTTCAGTGTGCGTAATTGCAAATGATTGCAAATTTGATTGTTTTCTTGTAAAAAGTGGTGTGTGACATGCAACACAGTAGTGATATCGGTGAGCTTTGAATCACTATTATCTATTTATCCTGCAGGCATATAACATCAAATGTATTGAGACATCTTGTGCTGTATATTCATACCAGGAGAAATGATAGTACTTGCCTCAAAACTATATTGTCCAAATCTGTACTACCAAAATATTTTTACTATCTATCCCTACTTCCAGTCATCTCTGGTCATACCTCGGTTTGCAGCTGATCCCAAGGTTTGAATTATAATTTCTGACAGTTATCCAGCCTCAAGTTTTAACTGTCCAAATCACTGAGCTGAGATCCACAAGTCTTGAATAAAGACAGGATTCATTAAGTTTGGGTTCCCTTCTCATAAAACAACTGCGTAAGGGATGAACGCATATCTGTAAATGGAAACAGTTGTGTTCCTATATGATATAAAGGGCCCGGTATACAGAATATTTCTAAGAAGCGTGTAGGAAAAGTCACTTTAATGTACTTGCCAATGACAAATCATTGTTAATATTGACTTTACCAAATTCAAACTTATGTGTAGACTTGAGACCAAGATATTTTTTCCCCTCGTCTTCACCTCAGATACTACAAAAAGCCATATTATTTCAGTTTTTAGTTTATTTATTGGTATTAGTATTTCTGTCTAACTTTTTCAGATCTTTGTTCTTCAAGGTAGTGACTGAGCAGCTGTAAGCATGTCACTTTTTCTTCTAACAGTTACTGTTAGGGGAAAAAGCGTTTTGTTTAGATTTTTTTTTATTATTGTTTTTCTTTTAATGCTACATTACACCTGCTATTACACTTTTTCCACCCCTATTGTTCCTGTATGTTAAATAAACTGCTGGTTATTTCTTGTTATAGGCTTCTAAACAACAATCAAATAAAAAGAATACCTAGTGGGGCATTTGAAGACCTTGAAAACCTGAAATATCTGTAAGTTAATTGAATGTCACTTTTTACATCATGTAACTGAACTTCTTCAATGGGAAAGTGCTTTAATCAGAGATTATGTTTTAATCTGATTTAAATCTGCTTTGAAAAATATGTGAGATTAGTTTATGTGGTGGAGGCAACAGAATTTTTGTTTCTGTAACTAGGTGCTTTGAGATTTGCTAATATAAGACTGTGATATCTATAGGTAGATATCAGTAGATTTTAAAGAAATTTCTAGTTGCCATCTATTATATTCAATTTAAAAGATAATTTAAAAATAAATATGTTGAAAGGTTTAGGAAGTCATCTCTTTAAAGGTTCACTGAAACCTTCATACAGGTATTTTTTAAGTTTGTGTTTTGAAAAGTGGTTTAGAATGTATCTAGTCCAATATTTGTGTCAGCAGAAGCTTGTAATTTGTGTAAACTTTTTAAACTACTCCTTAACTAGTTTAAACTTTTTAAACTGCTCCTTAATTCTTCACTGAATGCAGTATAAATTTGTAAGAGAAAAATTAAGTCAAACACAAAATAGAAAAATATCTACATGATTTGCCATGTCTTCAGGTACCCTGTGTATTTTAAGACTAACTCCTCTCATTTTTAACGGATGTATAAAGTGTATTGATTATCTAAATAAACCAGACATCAAAAATGTTATTTTTATCTGTATAAAAAACTAAAGCTGGATAGTAAATTGTCCTGGATTCTCAGGTGTAGTCTCTGGAATCTGCCTTCTGTAGTGTCATGTAGAAAAGTTTCACTCTGTTACTTTAGAGTATTGATCATCACTTGAATGGTGTACAGAAAAAGGTCACCATGAGATTTCATTGTTTTGGAAACAATTCAGAAGCTTAATTTTCCATCTAGTTTTCAAGAATGCACCCTGAATAGCTCTAAGGAGGTGGGAGAGGGGGAAAAAAAAAAAAAATCTCATAAATTTCTGCAGACAAGCAACCTGTTTTTCCAAGCCATGTTTTATTACATTTCCTGGTCTCATTTTTATGTGTATTGTCTTTCGGTAATAAAAGTGTTTAATCTATATACAATAGGAGAAAAAAGAATACTGAACATGCTATTCCCAATGAATTATTAAAGTCCACGATGATTGTATTTGTTACAAGATATGTTTGTATGGTGGATGTGGTAGTGGAGTATGTAAGTACTATTCATTCAGGATAGCCAAGATTCTTTCCACAGTCAGCAGATGTGCAAAAATGCTACTTGATTCTTCTTAGTTCTTTGTTTTTACATGCTTTCCTTTGCCTAGCTGCAGTAAACCCAAGATAAAACTCAACTATGCACTCTGTTCAGTTCAGTAGGAGTGAAAAGAGAGAACTGAACTATGATTTGTTTTCATATACATGTAGTGATGTTTATCTATATCTATATTGTTAAGAGGAAGATTGTTTCCTTTTCCTCTTTTCCCTGGACAATTTGAATATAAAGGTCAATGTGGTAGTTCACTGGCTCTTCCAACATTTTTCTAAAATAAGCTTCAAGAAGATTTTTATTTCTTTTTAATTTATTTTTTACCTATTTCAATGTCTGTGATATAAATGTTTAGCTTTAAACTGTACAGTCTTAAAGTTATAAAAATGCTGGTAGTGGTCAGATAACTAATACAGAATGCATAAATGTACCAAATAAATACAGTTCATCTGTGAAAATTTCAGCTTAGTAAGTACATGCTAATTCTATTTTGTGCAACAAAGGGAACAAATCAGACCATTTTTTCCACAACAGGATCTACTGAAGTAGAAATTAGAAGAGAGAGATTGTACAAAAGTTAGAAATATTGTTCAGAATTTAATATTACAAAGCTAAATCATATGGAATAATTGAGATCCGAATATTTGGCCTGACTGGACAATCTAGAATAATTGGCCAGATCCTGTGGATATTTGCAAACCTAACTTACATTGTCATGTTTCATAAAATAAGATCATTGGTTCATGATATTACTTGTGTTCTTAAGAGAACTCAAGTACTGGATTGCAAGTGGTTCTGAAAATGTGTAATTCACTGAGTAATTTTAGAAAACCTATCATTTTTATTGGCTTTGATTAAGCAAAATATATGTATATATAAATATAAAATGTATATATATTATTAAATAGGAATATATAACTATGTATAAAATACTTGTAACTATAGTTATATATAAAATATGTAAATATAAAAAACCATACAGTATGTTTATTTTTTTAAAAGCCAGTGTGTGAGAGAGAGATGTCAAAGCCCATTCCCGTATCTCCTATCCTGACTGGTTTTTGTGTTTTCAGACAAAACTTTTTTCCAGCAAGTGTGAAGGAAGCCCTAGAATTTTCAAATGCTTCTTTGTACTATTTCTTTCTGAAATTCAGCTTAGTATTTTATAAAGTATATGTTTTCAGAATTGTCTGTCACACAATTTTTGACAGAGTAATGATATTTTCTCAATTTTCTGTGCATTAAAAATATTCGTCACTGTTAAAAGTTGGTCTTCACATTATAAAAAGAAAATTATGCACATGGGATTTTTGAAGCTTATTCTTTAGGAATGTTTGTTATCTTATTCTTTATGTAATTGAAGTTTGACAGTTCTACAAACAGTTTTGTGTGATCTTACTGTGCTGCTTGTGGTAATAATATTTCTTTGAATTCATACAGTAAAGGTGGGAAAGAAAGAAATGTCATTGTTATTGTTTTGTTATGAAACCAAGAGGATACCTTTCTGCCTTTCTGCCTTTCTGTATGTCTGTCTTCATTTCATATACCTTAGTGTTGGCAATATGGTTCTTTAGAAAGGATCTAAAAGGCATTAGTAGCTTGGGCCACAATGTAGTTTCTTTTTACACTTCAGTGATTCTGTGTAATTTTTTGGACCTTATGTTCCCCCTTCTGCAAAAGGTACTGTGAACACTCCTATCTAAAATAAACTTTAAAAGTTGTCTTCATATGAACAAAATAATTGATAACATATTTGTGATTTGTTGCTCCTGATACAAAATATACATGTATATATGATACACAAATTATACATGTATATATGATACACTGGATATATTTAATTGATTTCCTGTGAGTTATTCAGTCTACTGACTAAAGGTAGTACAGAAAGATGAGAAAGAAAAGCTTCCCAACCTTATGATATAGATGCAGGCAGATTTGTGGAAAGTTTGTAGGATAATCCTTCCTGATCCTGAGTATCAACAGTTTATTCTCCAAGAGAGAAGATAATTGGGAACTGATGGTAGACACATAGTACCATTTTTCACATGTAGGATACTAGAAGATTTGAAATCATCAGTGCACAAAATGAGGTTAAGTTGAAAAGAAAGAATTTATGGAGAAGATATGGAAAAATACAAAATATAGATTAACAATTAAAAAAAAACAAACAAAACCAACCTTTCCAGATAAAGAGAAGGAGCTTGATATTTACCAAGCAGTCAACTAGAAGGTAGTGGGAAGTGAAGGAAAGAAAAATGGACAATGAAAATAACTGGCAACAACATTGATACATGTTCACTTAGTAAGAAACGAAGAGGTGAGGAATGTGACATGATAACATTTCAGTAAGTATGTGATAAATGGAAATTAAGAATGTATGAAATGTATCAGTTCTGGAAATACTAAAAAAGAATGTGCAGGGTTTATTTTACCTTTGGTGAATGAAATAATAGTGATAGAAGATCTGTTATAGATTTGCCAAGGTGCTGAGTTGCTGACCTCACTTTTCCAGAAATGGCATTGTCATGTTTCCTTTTGTGTCTTCTGCCACTGTTGCTGTCATGATCCTGTTACTATGTCCTTTGAAAACCTCCAGTGATTCCAGTTCTCATTTCTTTGTAACTGGTGTTGCTAATTCCACCATCTCCTTTGTGTTTCTATATAAATCTCCCTTTGTCATCTTAATCCACTGTTTATTCATTCTTTGTAAAATTCTAATGGTTCAGTTCTGTTAGAGACCTTTTAGGTAAATTAAATTATAAATTACTTTTCCCCTAATTATACTCTAAAGCTGTTTTCTGCTAATGTGACTGGGATAAATTTTAGAACATTTTTGTTAAAGATTAGTGAAATGTTTGCAGAATTTTACTTATTAGGCACACTGTAGAAAGAAATATTTTTTTGTGACTGCTTCTTTTTTGTATTCCATCATCTCTCTCTTCATTAGTCAAATATGTATATATTTTCCTTTCTGTTAATATACTCAGGGAAACATGAAAGTCTGGTTAAGACATCTGTCATAGGACATAATGTTTTTGATGCCTTGGGGTTGCTGTGGTTTTTCTGTGGAGGTGATGTATGATGGACTGAGGTCAGCTGAGTGTCCTGCAGCTGAGGGTTTTCTGATCAGAATGGGAAAAGTTGTAGTTTAAAGCTGAATTCCAAATAAAGTCCCACTACAGTGGCTTTGTAAGAGCTCGAAAAGGAGACACAAAAGGCTGCTCCCTTCCCTGGCAGTATGATGGTAAAAGTCTGCGAGATTATACCAGTCATTATCCCAGTCCTCGTTACCCTCTAACCCACCTCTGTTTTTTACTCTGTCTTCCTTTGTCTGCAGAAAGTAAATAGAAGTTACATGAGTGATTCTGCTGAAACTTATTTTTAAAAATACATTAATTTGGATTTCTTGAATAAAATTATTCACATGCCCACAAGAGACACTTAACTTAAGGCTGGTTATTAAAACCATCTTAGCCTACTCTGGTTCATTGTTCTGATCAGGAGTTTAGTACTCAGGAATAAGAAGAATTTTGACGCTGCTAAGTGGAGTGTATTTACCTTGAGAAAGGTAGATAACACTTTAGCTGTTTGGTTCTTGAAATTTTTGAAGAAGTGAAAAGAAATGGTGCATTTAAAATTCTTGCTGGAAAATAGGAGGGGGGAATACCAGTAGAGAGAGGAAAACTGAGAGGCAAAATTGTAATGACTATGATCCTCAAATGAATTGGTAAATCTGAATGAAAACAAATATTTGAATACTTATGAAATAATATTTTTTCCAATAGAATAAAAACCAATTCCACATCCAAAATGTGTAATACGTCTCTCTTTCCAAATTATTTTTAAAGTTTTTACAGTAATTTCACATGACAGTTTGTGCGGTTTTTTTTCTCAGTGTAATTTGTTCATATTTTTGAGCATTTAAAAAACCTCAGAATTTTCTGCTTCCTTATTACACTGTTATTGGAGGAACTCTGCTTTTTGTTCAGATGCATCTCTGTGTTAATTAAGCACATCTGAGTCTGTTTATTAATGTGTTGCAATCTCAGCAAACAATGCATTGGAAAAATAGATTTAGACTCAAGGGAAAGATACTGCTCCATATTGTCCCCCAAAGTTGTCGTGAGTTGATCATCAGATACCTACAACTTTTTTCCCTTGTTATGGCTTACTGTGAAAAGTTACCTGTTGTCAAGTCAATGTAAAGACTGCAACCAGCTCCAGCAGAACCAGTATTTTATCTATTGTGTCAAAAGAAGTTTGCAATATTTCCAGTAAGTTACTGAAAACTGTAATAATAAACAAAAGCCAAAACCACTACTAATAAAATGCCTGCTAATAAAGCCATTTGTGGTGCAAGGTCTCTTCATCCCTTTGTCATAGAAATCCATGCCTGATTAACTGTTTCAAATCATTTGTCAAGTAATTGTGAGAAAGTTCTTAACTGCAAACCCGTTCCTAACCTAACACAAAAAGAGTGACTGACACTGAACCCCAAAAGTATTTTCATTTACCATGTCCATGCAGAAACTGCAGTCGTCAGCTAAACTGCGATTTTTTTTCCAACACCCTCTCACTAAACCACCCTTGCTGTTAAAAGCATGATGAACATGAGCACATACACTGATTCATCCTGATTTATTTTAGTTCTGTAGAAAAGCACAGACAACACATACGAACATACTGTTACTCTGCAAATGCTTATTCTGCTTATATTGTAGAGTATCAATGGGGACCTAATGTCCATCATCTACAGAGTGATAAAACATATACAATACTGTTTTATGGATGCGATACTAATAGTCTAACTTGGTTGGTTTTGTAAATATTCAAAAGGTGACACAGGTGGAGTTACAGAAATTCTCACTTTTAGTTCTCCAAGTCCAGTAGAAAGACTTACTCCATCATAATTTGAATATTTGTGCCAGTATTCAGATTACATATTTTAAAGAAAACAAAAAGTCAATGGCATCCCCAGTGTGTTCTGGTAAAGGCACTTCTGATGCAATTCTGTCCCACTGAGTTGACTCTGTTTTGACTGTTGACAAGCCCATCAAGAAACTGAGGGGCAAAGAAACCGTAAGTAATAACAGTGAGCACTGGGAAGCCCAAGACCATCTGGGTGACAGCCTCAAGGGCCTACAAGACCCCAGACTTTTGTCTTTCCTGGCAAATATTTGGGATTAAATCTCAAGGACAAAGTGTTTTTATGTGTATGTGTTTAGTTTTTGTTTTGTATTTTTTTTCCTAATATGTAGTTGAAAAAGTGTCTTCACGTGTCAACTTAATTCTTCTTTTCCACCTTCATGTAGCTCTTGTTTGTGTACTAATATGACTGATTGTTTCTTGTTTCAGCTATTTGTACAAGAATGAAATCCAGTCAATTGACAGGCAAGCATTTAAAGGACTTGCCTCTCTAGAACAACTGTAAGTGCCTTTTCTCTTCTGTGCTGTCATCTCCATAGTTCCCCCGCAGAGGAAAAGTGCACGCCTTGATCTGCACATCCTGCCTGCATGCTCTGCATGTCTGCACTCCCTGGGTTGTTAGGCAGAGAGCCCCGTAATCATTTGCATGTGAAAAAACACAATTGATCTCTGTGTCAAATTTCTTGCTTCTATGTTTGTCTTTTATTTGTGATTTGCATTCCCAGTGTCCCTATACCTTATTACATAGCTTTGTCAAAGAAGAAGCATTATTGTGGAAAATGTTGAAAACTAATGTGTATTGCTTCGAGAGATTCCAATTTCTGTAGGTTTTATAACATTGCAATTCCTTTGACTGCAGCAGTTACTTTGTTTTATGCAGCATAACTAAAGCTGAATTAGTCTCTTGAAATTTAACCCAGTCTTGTTGCATTTTAAAACAACAAGAGATTTTAAAATTAAAACCTTGCTATTTTGATATGTGTTATTCCTTGCCATATACAGATGTTTAATAAGTAAGAAAGTTCATTGTTTGTAAGGCAGATATCTCAGTAACGTCTTCTAGAAAGATTGATTAAAATCATACTCCTTTTCCTGTATAATGACTGAAGAATAATTTTTATTGGAAAAGAATGAAAAATGCAGTCCTTAGCATGACAAAAACTGACTGTATTGATTCAATTAAGTTTTTTGTTTTATACTCAGAAAGCACTGCTAGTCATTCATTGTGACGATGTTTAGAAAAACAGAGCTATAAATGCACAGCTATTTTGCAGTTTGCCAAATAACACTACTAGACCAATGAGTTTGTAGCACATAAATTTTGCGGGTTGAACATCTTTTTTCTAGGACCAACATAAATTTTGAAACTCCTGACAGTTATCAGTTTATTATAAATTTTCTATGATATGTACTAGTTTCCTTGTTACTGTAAACCTCTAGTGGATTATTAGTGCACACAGTGTGTATCTGAAATAAAATGAAACTTCGGATGGGTACAAAATGATACAAGCTCCTTTTAGAGGTCAATACTTACCTTTGGAAGGAAGAGCTTCTATATAAAACAGAAGTGATAATTATAAAACATATATAAATATGTCATTTGTTTCCTTAATGCCTTTCTCTTCCTCTTCCTTCTACTCTAGAAATGATTACTGCAGCATATTGACAGCAACTGGTAGGGCTTACTTGCATGCTGATAGCAATTCTTATTTTCTGCTTAGAATTTTAAATATTGAGGCCCATTTATTGAATTACTAATGCTTCCAGAATAATACTCTTCCCCATGCCACAAGCCTGATATGCTGTAAGTGGCAATATTTGTCCTTTTTTCTTCTGTGTATTTCCTGTTGATCTATGTTATGACTGAAAAACATAAATCACTTTGGAATATTAAGACCCTTTCTGCTGGGTTGCAGTTAAGCCTCCCTGTCTGCAATGATATTATACTGTATCACCTTAAGCTCAGACTTGAGACATCAATATTATTCTGTATGAAATGAAGTTTTAAACAAGGTCTGAGTCTCACCTCTAGCTGGGAAGTATGAAAACAGAGCCTGGCACAGTCACTGCTCAGTGACAGCCTTTTTATCCTCCTGACATTGGTTGCTGCATGCAGTGCCTATGGCTGGTCTGTTGAGCTGTGGGGATGGGGAAAAGTTACTGCTCTGCTGGGTGCACATCAGAAAGCTCACTTCTTTTTGAGTCCTTCTCCTGGACAGATCTTAAAAATAAGGCTTGCCAGGTGGGAAAATGGAAGCACAGGAAGCCAGTGACAGGTCTGGAAATAAATTTAATAGAGGGTATTCATTGAGATTTGTAGTTTGAGATATTTGTCATTTATACATCCATAACATAAAATAAGTTCTGACTTTACAGGATCTGTTTTATCTCATTATCTTTGGAGAAAGACTGTGTTTACAAAGCAAAAGTTAGTCTTTGTGAACAAGTGCCCAAGTCCTCTAAATTCAGTTTGGGGCTGTATCAATTACTCAATTGATGTTTTTGCATTTGAGGCTTCTATGGCCTCAAGTTATCAAACACGTTTGCTACTGCATGTGTTGACTCAGTCAAATGCTCTTTTCAGTGCTCATCAGAGTTCTCAGAAGTAGATGCTGTGGTCCACATCTCAGGGAGACTTGATTCATAGTAATTTCTTCTACTCCAATGACGCAAAATGAAACTGAAAGATGCTTTTTTTTTTTTAAGAAAAAAAAGTGAACAGCAAAGCAAATGCTTTTGTTTGTTTGTTTGTTTTTAATTGTTGTTCTTTGAGAGAAACTGTAAATAGATATGTTCATTTAGGAGGCCTGTTGCATGTATAAGGGAAGAAAAACCCCAGTATTTACTGCAGTTGGAAGGATCCTTCTTAAACTTCAGTAGCAGAATTCTTAGCTGCTGATGTAGAAGAAATATCTTTTTCCTTTGGAAGTCTTTGCCAAGGGAATAAGATCTTTAAATCAGATCTTGAAACTCACTTGTGCTGGAGTAAATTCTGCAAAAACGTGGCAGTTGCTCAAACACACTGAGCCATACATATTTTATCACCTAACTCTTCAGTCATGGCAGGGCATGAAGGGAGAAAGTCAGCTGATTAAAATTAGCTGCTTAGTGCCAGTTTAAACCCTGCTAAATTTGCAAGACATTTGTTTGGTTATGGCAAATGCCGCATAAAGCTGCTGGCAACTTGCATTTTTTCAGAGCAGTAGCCAGAAGGCAATGAAAGCTGCCTCTATATGCTTGTGCTTAGACAACTGCTATATGCCTCTATACAGGTGTAGCTTAAACAAGTGAATCCCACATAAAATGTCACAAATACCTGGTTTGGGAGATCAGAAGTTTGCTGTATCTGAATCCCCAGCTCGAGCTCTAAATGCAGTCTATTTCCATCTGGGTGTACTTTGTGTCTTTTCCAAATATCTACTACATTTTTTGAGATCTCAGTGTAAGACCTGTATTATAAGGGACAAAAAGTGTTCTCTGCAGTCCTTAACTAGTGGGATCCCCAAATACTAGTGGAATTATTGAAATCTGTTCAGTGGAATACTAATTATGCATTTTCTTTTAACTTTCATATTAACATACTAATTTTGCTCTTTATAAGCTGTTACTAAATTTATCCTGTAGTTTGCATACACATGTACATATTTTGGGGGAGATTGATAGATAAAACATTATCTTACATATACTGATGCAGCTTGTTATATTTATTTTATTTCCCTCAGTTCCATTTTCAGTAGCTTTGAAATGTTGCTATGAATTTTTAAATTTTTTAATTTTTTATATTACAAAAATTTCCTGATTTTTGCATAAATGTATGTGAGCAGTTATGCACATATGGGGGGTTGGACTAGATGATCTTTTGAGGTTCCTTCCAACCCCGAATATTCTGCGATTCTGTGATTTGACACTGTGGAGCCTGATTAAACTCTCATTGCTGCTAAAAATACCCATGGTAAGGAATAATGAAAGATAATTAATTAATTAATTATAAAGCAAAAAACCTGAAAGGTATGAAAGGGGCCTTGAGAACTACTTCTTTATTCTTCTAAAATAAGATCAGTTAGGGACAACAAACTTAGATGGCTGGAAACAGATTTTTATCTAACCTTATTTTTAAAGTGTTTAAAGTGAGGATTCCATAATCTCCTTAAGTATCCTGTTCCAATATTTTTATGTTGTTATTGTAACATCTTATCAAATCTCTTTCCTTGTGGTTTAAGCCTGTTACTACTTGTCATACCCTTGGGCAGGGAAAGCTCTTTGATAAATGTGGGAAAAGTATGTTTGTTCAATCTCTTTCAAATAATCAAAATGGGAAATATGCTATTTAAATATTCAGAACTTAGATTGTACTCAACTGATAGATTTTAAGTACTTCCCCAAAGATGTGGAGATACCATTAGAAATGAGCAACTGGGATATATGATAAAAATAATCCTTTACAAAAATATTTATACGCAGAACATATAATCTTAAATTCAGTGCTGTGAAAAATGTCACTGGGACTGAATTTTACTGTAAATGTTCATTCTTCAATGTTAATAGTAAGAAAGAGAAAATCTGTACCATGCTTATGTGATCAAATCTTCTTCTTCCTCTAGGTGTGTTTGGTTTGGACTTTTTTCTCTTTAAGTATTTCCCTTCGTTCTGTTTAATCCTTGTTAGTAAATTCAGAATTAAAAAAGAAAGACACAAGGCTATTTAAAAATCACTCTTGCATGCTTTTTCTTTAAACTTCCTTTCTGAAAGTCTTTTTAATATCAAATTCTTTACATCATAATGCTGTTTTTAAGAGCATTTTATACTCTGAACATAAAAGATGTCTATAAAGACAGTGTGAGATTATTTCCTCAATAATTTCCAGCCCAAGAAAGTCTCATATTAATTAAAACATTAAAAATCATTTTAAAAGGCATTTATGTGGTACATAGAAGGAAAAAATGTATGTGATAAACCTAAGTGATAAAATGTGATTAAAGTGTAGGTCGTAAAGCCAAGGGGGTTTTATTCTTTTTATTGTAGAATTACAATGCAGTCTGTTTCTGCGTCTGTTTTTTTAGAATTACACTTCTTGCTAATTACTTTATCCACATATTTAATACCTTGTTGTGTTAATAAATTGCCTGACAAGTTGCTCAGGACTTTTTCAGGGTAATAATTTAAAGACCTGCAAAACCCAAATAACTTGTCATGTGAAGCAGAAAGAGTATTTTCCAGTTGGACTTCACAATTTGATTTTTTGAGCTACTTTAGGCAGCAGCATTTTTGATGAGGTAAAATTAATTGTTATAATGTGTTTCCGTGCCTGAATTACTGTATCTGTGATGATTTGAGGTTGTAAACAAGGCAAGACTTATAATAGAAGTATTGTTTTAATTAGACTGATTAATTTGATTGGAAAACCAAGAAGAGTTTTTAGGCACATAAAGTATTCTTTACATCTGTCTTGAATACTAAACAGTGGTTACGAGCTGTTGCTTTGAGTTTAATGATGTATACATCACTTAAAGCATCTGAGAGAGGTGTTCTTTTTTTTCTCTCTTTGCTAATATCACCTGATCCGTGAACCTGAAGAAGGGCTTGTATTGCCTTAAGGTGCCTGTTTTTACCAGCATTATTTGTTGTCCTAGTATTCGGTATTGTACCTACAAATCTTGTCAATGCCAAAGCAGCACAATATATTAATTTATTGGGAAGACAAGGAAATATATTTGCAAAGTGCTCATGAATCATAAAAATGCATGTAGAATTAACAAAGTAAAAAAGGAAAAAATCCCTGTTGCCTGCACAAGTAGTGTATGTAATTTTTTCCACAATCAAATCTGATTCAGATGAAGTAACAAACCCTATAGTTGTGCTTGTTTTTTCCCTTCATCCTCTTTCACTACAGTGATCTTCACCTTGCCTTCCCCCCTCCCAAATGCTGCTGCTGGAGAGATGGGTGCGCAGAGCCCTGGCTCCTCGCAGCCACCTCATGGCCAGGCCGTGCTCATGGGGCAGAAACGGGCCTGTCCTTCTGGTCCTTCCTCAGGGCTGGACCTGACTGAGGTCTCTCTTCACTCCACTGGCAATTCGAATGAACCTTGCAGGAAGTATCTGCCTTTCAGATGTCTGTCTTTTTAATGTAGATGAAATTGGTCATTCAAAAGGAAGATGAAGACTGGCAGGCATAGCACGATTACACACTTCTTCTTTCCTTATGCAAACAAGACCCTACTCTATGCTCACTACAGTATGTGGCCACGCGTTGCACTGGCACTAAGCAGACTTGACACTCTGATGTGCCTGATCACATCCGAGCTGATTTATTGGCTTTTTCTGTGGTCCCCATTCTTTGCTCCCTGGCATCGCTAACTGGCTCGCGCTGGGGCTGTGCTGCTGCTGGCGGGGGATCTGGGAGATTGCCAGGCACGTGCCTGGCTTCCCCGCCACACGCGCCTTCCAGGGCTCACTGCAAGGACTCCCTGCCATAATCGCCACTTGTTCCCACTTTCTCTGTGGTGACCGTTCAGCTCAGGTCAGAGAATAGAGCACATGTGGTGTTTCGGCAACAGGGAATTCCCATATCCTTTTGCTTTTCATGCTGCAAGATCAATTTTTTTAGGAGATTTTGGGGTCTGAGATTTTAACTTTGTTTTGTTTTTAAATGATGGGCTGTTTTGTTGTTCAGCCCACAGTGATTTCTATATAGGCACATTCTTCAGATCTTCCTGAGTTTGTCAGAGGTCAAATAGGAAGCTTTAGGATGTTTGAATACATTTGGATATACTCAGCATCCGAAGTCTATAAATCATTTTCACAGTTCCTTGTGCAAGTTGCATCAATTACTTCTTGTTTTCTCATCAGCAAGGTTCTGGAGTACCTCCGCAAAATAATCAAGACTGGAATGGTCTTCTGTTTTCAGTCCATTTTCACAGAAGTTACAGATTAATAATCTGGTTAATCATCTTGTAACATGAGACTTTTTCAGTTTTGCAGGATTAACAGCTGTGTAATATTTGTTGCTGTGTAATATTAATAGCTTACAGAAGCATCAGCAGAGCATCAGAGCGCAGCTGTGGTGGTTAATTGTACACAGTTGCTGGGAAGCCCTTTGTCTAAAAGCAGTTCAATCAAGCTTGGTTTTATATTACCAACTTGCTTCTATTTAGAGCTTTTGAGAGTGTTCATAGCGTCAAATGACAGTATTCTTAGTCTGCAACAGGTTAATACCCAGCATCTTTTGAAATCTTCACTCAATATGATAGCAGTGAAAACAATTGCTAACTAAAAATGTTTTGGGGTTTTTTTTTTTTTTTTTCTGCAAATGTGTTCTAAACAACCTGCAATATCTTCCTGTAAAAAATAATACTTTTCAAGTATGCATACTAATGAAAATTAGACTTGGCAAAGGTATGTTCAGAGTAGTATCTCCAAAATGAACAAAGTAATGTTTTTCAAACAGTTTTGGTTTTTTGCACATTTATGTACAGACACACACACACAGACACTATATAATGGTCTGCAAACCCTTCTTGTTTGTCATGTCCTGTATTTCTCAGATTCGAGTACAGAATTCAGATGATAACGGAAGAAACTTAAGCCACTATATCACTGTCACCATTTAGATGTGTAAACAGTGTGCAAACAATAACAAATGCTTTATAACATTTAATCTTCATTAAGAAAACTGTTTCAGTACTTTTCTTTTTGTTTAAAATATTTTCAGGTATCTGCACTTTAATCAAATAGAAACGTTGGAACCTGAATCCTTTACCCATCTTCCAAAACTTGAAAGGCTGTAAGTTTGTTTTACTTTGGGTAAGATTCATACCATCTTGCTTCTTTGTTTGAATTAAATCTAATGTTTGAAACTGGAAAAATAATAATTCCTATAGATTATTTTTAATCTGAATTTTTTGTTATAACTATGACATGTCTTTGCCAAGAACACTTTTGTCAGGCTGACCGTAGAGGCATGCAGAAGTGAGCACTAACTGTGGTATATTTTTCTATTGCTAAACTATTTCCCAAAAAGTTATGATCAAGGTTTGGTCTAAAATAAATGTTATGAATGAAGAAATAGAAGATTTATATTATGACTTTTTTTTTTCGCTATGTTTGTCAATTGAATATTTATGGACTCCCTTCCTTTTGGTTACTTTGTCTTTTTATGCCTTGTTTTTCCTCATACGGACTCACCAAATACACTTTGGAAGGCACTTAAAAATAGCAGCCAATGAATTGCTGAAAAACATTCAAATTATTTTTCATTTTGAACAATTACTTTCTTTTAAAGGACTTTCAAAAGAATGTAAATTAAATGAGTACGACTCAAAATCTGAATTACTTGCATATTTCTGTGCTTTTAACAGATTTTTGCATAACAACAGAATAGCTCATTTGATTCCTGGAACATTTAGTCACTTAGAATCCATGAAAAGACTGTAAGTAAATTGCATTGTTACTGATCTAAAAAAAGTTTAAATAATCTAATTGTACTGTATCCCATCCTGCAATACTTATCTTCCTTTTAAATACTTTTAATTGTGTAATTGTTTTAAATATAAAATACTTTTTCCTAAGATGTGCTCAAGTTGCTTACATATATAGATTGAGACCATTGCTTAATATCCTACTGTCTTTAGTGACTGACTAGATCCTTTTGTTTGTTTCCCAATTTGGAATCATTTGTAATCATATGATCTTGTTTTGTAGACTAAATAATATACACTGATCCTTCTTTGTTTTGTTTTTTCTTTAGTTTTGGGTTCCACTCCCCCTCTTGTCTATGTCTTACTGGGTGCCTATGACATTCTATGATGTCATTCAGTATTTGATTATTTTGGTATTTTAATTGTTTAACTTGTCCTTATCAGGTGATGGAAACATGGTTATAAAAAGGTACTCATTTGTGTAAGAATGTAAGTCTTACTTTCAAAAGCAACTCCAGATGCTAGTTCTTCTTGAAATACCATTAACTTGGAAAATTTGAGCGTTCTTAGACCCTCAGAAGAATTTGAAAACTTGAACTCAGTAAGGGAACCATAGTAGGGAGATTCTCAGACAGTTTTCTATCCCTCACTTTGAATCTCCACTGATCTAGGATAAACATTCTTTGAATTGCCCAAGACCGCCGTTTGGAGAAAGGCAGTCATGCATTCATACCCCCCTTCCCGGGAGGACTGCTGAGGGTGTGCAGCGAGCCACATCGCTAGTTATACTGGGAAAAGAGATCTCAAGGGACATAACAGCAAGGTGGTCCCACTGGTTTAGGACAGCTGTGAAACAATACCTTTAAGTGTGGGTGAAAGGCAGAATAAAGTAAATTTATATGATATAATACCTCTCAGTAGCTGCTTCACTCATACCTCCCTTAAATTGTTGTGGAGTTCAAACAAACAGAAAGGCATGCTTCTACACATAACTCCTACATAAAGGGGAATTTTCATAGTGGATATTAGTGGAACATGACACTGGGCTAGAGTGACCTGGTATCCTCTGACTTGGGACAGCTTATCTCTAAAGGTCACATGGTGACTTTTGTGTTCCTGATTTAAATTGTACCATTAACATCTGATATTCTTGGAGACATTTGCACAGTAACTTTTAAAATAGTTTTGCTTGTTCTTATCTGTTTTTCATAGGAGAACAGGGAGGAAATATCTGGGCATTTGTACAAGAGGTTAAAAAAGTATTAAAAGTAAAAATGATCAAAACGTTTACTACCCCTAAAAATGCACCAAACTGAGATTGCTTTGCCAGGCAATTTTCTTTCCAATCTATGTATAGATATATTTAAGGGTCCAGATTTCTGTACTTTATGGGTTTTTTTTCCTACAGGGTCCTGCACCAGAAAGTGCAGTGCTTCATGTAGTAACATGGCCCTTCACTACTGGAAAGAAAGTCAACATAGTTTATGGGTTCTTGTTATCGGCAGTAGGCAGGTGTCTCACATAGTTACTGACCTGGCTGAACTCAGTGAGAGCTTAATGCTTTAACTTTAAGACTGTGGGTCTTTGTCTCACTTGCCTGATCAGCAAAATGGGAAGTTGTAAAAGTGTCAGGTTAGCTGTGAAGTTACTACAGTAATAAGTATTAAACAGAAAAAAAAAATGTGGGGAGAATTGTATAAGTTCCTTTCTTAAGCAAAGTTTGTATAATGTCTAAATAAAATCTGATCTATTTAATGAATACTGAGGTTAAGAAAGAAACATTGGTTTGGTGCTTGCTATGTTGAACACAGTCCTACCTGTGCAGTAAAAATAATAAGGATTTTTGTAATAAAGACTACCAGAATGCATATAAGTGAGGATTCCATCTTGCCCCTTGTCTGTATTCACAGATAAAGGTGCTGCTGGTGTTGCAGAACTGTTTTGATCCCAGCAAAATAGTCAAAGCTTACTAACAGGTGCCGTGGCTGCTGCTTGTTTTGTGCAGGCGGTTGGATTCAAATGCTCTTCACTGTGACTGTGAAATCCTGTGGCTGGCAGAGCTGTTGAAGACGTACGCAGAGTCGGGTAATGCTCAAGCAGCAGCTACCTGTGAGTACCCACGAAGGATCCAGGGAAGATCAGTGGCCACGATAACACCAGAAGAACTTAACTGTGGTGGGTTTACCACTTCCTGATGACATCTTTAATGTGTTAAATGTATCTACATTGGAGTTTTGGGGGGTTTTGTTTGTTTGTGGTTTTGTTTGTTTGTTTGCTTGTTTGTTTTGTTAGAATTTGTTGTTCTGTTCTCTTTGATAACATTTGACTGCCTCTGGTCAATATTGGTTATTTCCTGAAATCTCCCTGTGTTCCTTCGCAGTTTTTATCTGCTTCTGACAAAAATAATTGTTTTTACCCCTCAATCTGTCTTTAATGAAACGAATACAGCCATGTTTGAAATTTCTTCTTGAGGAAGTAAACGTGGTTTTCTGGAAAGAGTTTATTTTTCCTTTGTGTATTTCGTTTTCACTTATAAAAGGGTTTTCAACTAGAGTCTTTGGTGTTATGTTAATATTGCTAGGTGTCTTTCTTTCCCTTCTGTACAAGGGAAAGCGAAAAAAGAAGCTGTACAGAACTTACCCTGATTTCACAGATCTTATTGTTAAAACTCTTGTTGATGTTACTGTGATTGGGGCCAGGCCACTGAATTTCTTTTTTACTCAACTATATTTACAAGGAGTGTCCTGCACAGGCACTGAAATCCTCTGTCACTAAAGGATTAATAGATAAGAACTTTTATTTTAATCCTTTTTGTTCGTCTGTATTTCTTCAGCCTAGGGGTGCAAAAACTTGTCCCTGTGGGCATCCTGGGGCTCACCCCTGCACCTCTTCTGTTGCAAAATCAAAATCCAGATTTCTCATCAAGTTGTGGGCATTTGTATGCCCAGCCACATGATGAGGCCAAGTTGAAAAAGAAGTTGTCCTTTTGGTTATGTGTTGGATGTAATTATGATCATGAGAATTATGACTGTAAACATCTACAGGGTTCCCGAAAAAGATGGCAAAAAAGGGTTTTGGTGCATGTATAATTCAAATGGCATCTTACCACTATTCTTCACATCTGAGGAGCCTGAAAGTGGGAACTGCAGGAAGCAAACTGGACAGCTTATTCTGTAGGAGGCAGGTTGTGCACTGATACTTATCTAGAGGAAGTAACTTTAAATGGCACTTGTGCTTGCTGCTTTGAAGTCTTTCCTTCATAAGCAAATTGAGCTTCTGTTCAAATAAATAAAGCAGCTACTTTAGAACCTCATTTGTGCAATCCATTTCCAGAGTGGTAAAAAGTTCTAAGGAACAACGAAGGAGCTCAGAAAGCCCTCAGTCAGCTTTGCATAGGGAAAAGTACGTTTAATCCTGATTAAGCATATAAATATTGCAAGTTAAAACATTTGTGAAAAAAATGTTTCTACAACTAGTATTTATTTTTTTTTTATTTACCATTCTTTAGTAGTGTTAAAACAAGCCAGAGTTATTTATACATTTTATTGTTGATACAGAGAGGCCAAGAATTACATCAGAGCCTCAGGATGTGGACGTTACCTCAGGGAATACAGTGTACTTCACTTGCAGAGCTGAAGGCAATCCTAAACCAGAAATTATCTGGCTTCGAAACAAGTAAGTTTAAAAGAGGAAGAGAGTACCTTAATGTAAGTTAGTGTTTCTGTGTGTGTGTGTGTACATTTCTGAGTGCATGTCCACACATATTACATGCTGATACATGGAATAGTTACAGCAGAAACATACTGTATTTAAAAGAAGTATATGAAGTAATAATGTCTCTGATCTGTTTTAGTAGTAATTCTAAACACTTCTGGGATGATAACTTTAGAAAATATTAATCTATGACTATAATGCTATTGGTAAGACTTACAGCTGTAGTTACAACTGCACAGTTGCTCTCCCCTGTAAAAGTAAATCATTTATATGTAAGTAGCAGACAATCCAATATAGACATGTTGCATGTGTAGTTTGTGGGTTAGCTGGTGTTTGCATGCATTATAAGGCAGAGAAAAAGCTACTTTTTTAAGGGGCTCCAGCTGCATAAGAGTTAGGTTTCAGAGGTCTTCCTTGAGTCCCAGCTCATCAGAGGCAGCTTTCCTCCAAAGTGTAGCTCTATTCCCGGAGAGGAGAGATATATCAATTACCAGGATGGTACGTGAAGGGCAGTCAAGTGCTTACGTGATAGGATTGTAGGGTAATTCAGTTTGGAGAGGATCTTGGGAGGTCTCCAGTGCAGTATTCTGCTCAAAGCAGCATCATACCAGATTGCTTTATCCAGTTGGATTTTAGAAGCCTCTAAGGTTGGAGGTAGCACAAGCTTTCTAGGCAGCTTGCTCCATTCTTCTCATTGCTTAGGGAATGGAGGGAAGGGCCTATAAAATATGTGTGTTTTAGTAGCCCAAGGGCCAGTCTGTTGCAGAGTGGCTACTCAGGGTAGCCCAGAGCCTGGGTCCCTCCAGCAGCACTGGACACAGCACGGCTGAACCAGCCACATGGCATCACGTTGCCCTCCTTAAACTGTTGTGAATTTATGATGGACGCAGGAATTGTGAGTTTACTTCTAGCTTAATCAGATTTTGGCTCACTAATGTTCTTACAGAAATGGAGAACCTGGTCTGGAAAATAAATTGTGTGACAATTTATATTACCAAATCAACCATTTTAGTTTGTTAGTTGTTGATGAAACAGAACAACATAGAGTCCTGGTGCTGTAGCTTTCTTCTGATATCAGTGAGAACCCCACGTGCAGCAAGGGAACAGCATTTATGGAGTATGTCAAGAACAGAGCCTTGAACTTGGATGGTATAATTATTTCATTAAAATTTTCTTTGGCTCATGTACTTTTTATAATAAACAAAGAAAACATATATTCAGAATACACATATGAAAGAATTTTAAGGAGAAATTTGAGATTGGGGTGTGGGATTATTGACTCTGGCTTGTTTCCCGGTTGTATGAATGAGAGCAAAGCTCTTTGCAAGGTAGTTGGATATGGCAAGATTTCAGTGAAAAGCTATTGACTTGTTGAGCGGTATGTTGAATAGATCAACAGTCAGGGTGAGTTTTATACATAGAGGGTGAGATCTCATCCCTCTGTGCTTTCTTCATTATGTAGGGAGGGATGGTGTGTGAAACAGTTCCTTTAATAAAATCCCCTAACTGTTCTCAGTTAACGTCACAGAAGTGCATCCATGACATAGCCTGAAGATCAGATCTTATGTTTCAAGCCAGTACAAATTACAATCAGGTTCATAAGTACTCCTTGAGCAATCGAGAGGTTGGCACAAAGATGGTTTTATAGCAACTAAGCTCTGTCCTAGTGGAAAGTATTTTGAGTGTTGAACTTACATGATATACTTCCAGTGGAAATATTTTAAATTGATTGGCCAGTTAGAACAGCCTTAAAGAAAAATGAGACCAGGCATGTATATTTTGTTCACTATTTTTTCCTCTAAGCTTTTACTCATAAAAGTGTTTTGGCTTTTCATTTTGAAGATGTAATATTTGGATAAGCAAAATTGTTTCATTTTTTGTTTTTCCTCTTCCTCTCTCTATGACAAAACTAAAAGTTTGGGGGGTTTTTTGTTTGTTTTTTTTGTTTTTTTTACCAAGTTATTGTACCATGTTTTGGAGTTTATCATTTGGCAGTTTTCTGTGCTTGTGATTTAAAGGTTTAATTCCAGCAGATTCTTTTCTTAACAGTAATGAGCTCAGTATGAAAGAAGATTCCCGTCTAAATTTGCTAGATGATGGAACATTAATGATTCAGAATACTCAAGAAACGGACCAAGGCATTTACCAGTGCATGGCAAAAAATGTAGCTGGAGAAGTGAAAACTCAGGAAGTTACTCTTAGATACTTCGAGTCACCGGGTAAAGAACATTAAGTCTGAATTTTGCATTCAGAGAATTTTTTTGGTAATAAGATCGCTAAAAGTAAGATGCTTTGGCTCTTGTATATTCTTGACATGTAGATTCCTTGTGCTTAGGCACCTTAACAACTAGAACATGAAGTTATAATATCCCTGGAACAAAAATACAAATCATCCAGTTAATATGTTTATTGTAGTATGCAATTCTGATAATAATCTTGTAGGCAGTTCGTAGAAGGGCTGGGAAAAGAGACTGTTGCATTTTGAAGTAATGCTTTCTTTGGATACCTGAAAACCACAAGCTTCTGAACAGGCCACTCATGAAAGCTTTGACACACCCTGTGCAGCCATCCTTGCTCCAGGAGCTTTTTAGCCTGAATCTCTGTCTAGCAGGGGCTTCATGTTTGCAGACACTAAATTTCTGCCCAGGACCATAATGTTTCTGAATTCCAAACTTTGCTGTGAGAAAATTTTGTTTTGTCACTTGGCATTGAGTAAACTTCAAATGTCATTGCAAAGCACACATATACTTGGGAATCACAGAAAAGTTACTAAAATATAGTTTAATCAGTTGTGTCTTTTTGTGCACTTATGGCTATTTTTAGCCAGTTTGTTTTCTCAGTGTCTATGCCTCCAAGGAGACCTTTATAAAGATCAGCAAATGAGAAAGAAGTATTTGACAATTTTAATTGGAGTTAAGTAAAAACATCAGTGCAATTACATGAGCTTTTATTTGTTATCTATTGGTATTTATAAATGTCTTCAGCTAGAGTAGGCATAAAGAGAGGCAGAGTTTGCACCAAGGTCAGAAAAATGTTGGAACAGAGATATTAAAAAAACCCTAGATTCCCCAAACTAGCACAATTTTCAGCTAAGTTAGTTCTATGTGGGCTAAAAATCATATTTAGGAATCACTCTTTTCTCACAGCCCGGCCAAGTTTTGTGATTCACCCACAAAATACCGAAGTACTCGTTGGAGAGAGCGTTACCTTGGAGTGCAGCGCAACAGGACACCCTCAACCACGAATTACCTGGACCAAAGGTGACAGAACCCCTTTACCAAGTGACCCTCGCATCACGATAACTCCGTCGGGAGGACTTTACATACAAAACGTGAAGCAGGAGGACAGTGGCGAGTATACCTGTTTTGCAACTAACAGCATAGATAATATCCATGCGACTGCCTATATCATAGTCCAAGGTGAGTAACAATAAACTAGGAGTGGCATGCTATAAGATGTATTAGGAAGAGTGGTTTTGTCTTTTTTTGCTGAATTGTCAGAGCTGAACTATAACCTAAAGAGATACTTCTTTTAATGACACTGTTCTAGTGTAATTGAAGTTGCTTTACATTTCACTCAGAATAAGATATATACCAATTCTCTGAAAGTTACATTTCATTGATTATTCTCAGAAGGTAATCACTAGTGATTCGAAATGTGTTTGTGGGTTGTTTTTTTGTTTGTTTTGTGTTTGTTTGTGGGGGTTTTTTTGTTGTTGTTTTGTTGTTGCTGCTTTCATTTGGTTTGGTTTGGTTTTCCTGTAGGAATAAACATGCAGTGTCAAATTTGTGGGGAATAATTTATTTATTTTTTTTACAACCAGCAGCAGTCCTAGAGATTAGAATTTGTGCCTGGAGTATAGAAATGGAGTTTTGAATAGAGATCTTTGCTTCCTGTCTTTTGTAGACACTTCTTCCTACTGAGTTACATGGAAACTATCACTTTGCCAACTGAGACATTAGCATAGTTTTTCTGCAAAACAAAAATCAAAGTACTCAAATGTGCTCTGATAGCAATAACTTAGGTATTGTATGTCAATAGTATGAATGTAAAGTATTTTGAGAACAATATATCAAAAGCCTCATATATATGTGGAGAATATTTTTTGCAAATGTTTTCATGCTGGAACTTTTGTTTGCAAAACATTTTGAGTAACCATTCAATTTAAGTATGTATCTGTTCTCATATTAAGATGTCTAGTTGACAAACAGTTTTGGTTGCAAATGCTTTGTTAATGAGTTGCATTTTTAAATTTATACAAAAAAACCATGTCCCTGTGGTTTGTTCACTTATGTTTCACCAATGGATGATTTTGTTTTGAGAGCTGAACAAATCACTTCTCGCACTGATAATGCCATGATGTTACTGCAGAACTTGGCCCACAATCCACTCACTGCTTTCCTTTTGTTTAAAGAAGAAAATAAAGAGCTCATGATGGCTTTGACTATGTTGCATTTTCTTCACAATTTAGCTGAGGATTTTTTGAGAAAAAGAGAAGGTAATTTTAATTCAGGGAACACTCTGTGTTTGATTCTACAAATCGTACAGTACCTCTTATTTTGAATCTGTGATAGTAGATCTCAGATGCCTTCACTGACACCAGGGCCAGGTTGTGAGGGATAGGTTCCTGTTGCACAAATGACTGCCCTAATTCTCTCCCCTATAGTGGTTACAATATAAAAGTGCCCCATTAGCATCTCTTTTCCCACCAGTATGCACTGTTCAAGTCACACAGAAAACAGTATGTAATTTCAGACAGTCATGCATTTTGCAGTCATTTTTTTTAACCATTTTATTTTCTCTTCTGTAGCTCTACCTCAGTTTACTGTTACTCCTCAGGATAAAACAGTGATTGAGGGACAAACTGTTGACTTCCCTTGTGAAGCACAAGGCTATCCCCAGCCTGTTATTGCTTGGACTAAAGGAGGTAAGCATGTTCTTGTTTTACTTTTAAACTACTGGAATAGTCCAACTGTCATTTTGGAATCACTCATACATTGAAAGGAATTTCATGTACTTGTTTAGATGCTTCAGTCTCTGAAGGAAACAGGCCTCATCTTTTTCTGCTTCAGGTAGAAAGGGCAAGGTGTCCCATAGAAGCCAGCTGTCTGAGCATTTTTCACTATTCAGTAAGAAAGAGTCACTAAAATAAATGTCTCCATAATATATTCCTAATAATAAATGTTTAAGAATTATTAGAGAAATCACTGTCAGTTTACTGCAGAAGAGATAGAGATGACTGTCATTGACTGGCAATCTGAAATGAGGTGGGATGTGTTCTCTTCAGAAAGCAGAACAGTCCAACCTGTAACTGGCATCAGTATAAATTAATGTGCATTGATGGGAACACTCAGGTGCACTCTGCTGACTGTTTTATCAGGTTATGTCTGTAAAAGCATTAAGCCAAATCCATTGGGAAGAAATACTGTACTGGATGTTTTATCAGTAAGTAAATATCCCAGTTGAATCCAATGAAATAGCTCTAGTAGGCAAAACAACTCTTAAGAAATTCTAAATTATGGTAAATAAAGCAGATTTTTAACAAACTCTTGATCATTTTGATGCTGATAATGCCTTTGTTTCTTCCTCTACCGACTTGCTTCAATCAAATGAGATGCCCAGAAAGGAAGAGTAGAGTCGAGACATGCCTTTTATTTGATTTTTACTATATTCCATTTTTTCAGGACTGTATGTATTTTTCTCTGGATTCTCTAGATGGTCTAGGCAGATGCGATGAATTGTGTGTGGGAATAAATGAACAGTAAAACTGGTTGGTGTTCTTATGATGCGTTCTCATTTGGGAGATTCATTGTGCTCCTTAAATGAAAATATTTCTATCACAAACAGATCAGTATTGTGATTGTGTGCATATGTGTGTTTTGTTTGCTTTGCTTGTTTATCTTCTGAGAAGTAAAGGGTTCAAGTGTCTTTTTTTAAGATACTTGAATTTTTTCCAATGTTTTATCAAATTTAAAATGTTCTGGATTTCTCTTTTTCTGACACAAATGGACTTGTTCTGCAGTGCTATAAACAGCCAATGCTGTTGCTCTGTGTTTCAGGAGGCCAGTTGTCTGTTGACAGAAGACATTTAGTTCTATCGTCTGGAACCCTAAGGATTTCCAGGGTTGCTCTGCATGACCAGGGACAATATGAATGCCAAGCTGTTAACATCATTGGATCTCAACGAATTGTGGTATACCTGACCGTACAGCCTAGAGGTATGTTCTCCGTGTACTGCTGCTGCAAAAAAAAATAAAATTTAAGCACAGGAAATTTCACAGTACTGTGTTTGAGGAGGGTTTTTTTTCCCCTAAAATGTAAGATTTAGAATTAATTATTTTTGATGACATGAAATGTTCATATGAAGTAGTTTATCTTTGTTTGGAATTAAAAAGGCTTTCAAAACAGAGCTTCAATAGTGCTTGGGTTTTTCTTCAGGACTTTTGCTGCATTTTACAATGATTCCAAGTTTCTGCTGTTGAATTGTAAGGTGTTTTATTAGTTTTTTATAAATTGAGCATGTGTAACAGCGTGCCCTGATAGCCTTTATTCAAAGTCACTTCGAGACTACCTAAGCTTAAAACTAAACATGGCCTTTTTTGATAAGAGCTTGTTAGAATGAAGCTATTATCTTTTGTTGTTTAAAAACCTTGCTTTTTAGGGTATTGCTAACATTTCACATTTCTGATCATAATTTCTGAGTATATATTTTTTTAGATTCCAGGTGTTTTTCAATAAATAACCTGTGGTTTCTAATAAATAACATGTATGGATGTTTATCAGTATTTGTACAGAGCATCATTCCTTTGGAACAGTCTATGTTCTGTGAAAGAGGTGTATCTGATCTATATTCTCCTCCCCCTCTACTCTGCGCTGGTGAGGCCCCACCTGGAATACTGTGTCCAGTTCTGGGCACCCCAGTTCAAG
>WTSP01010946.1:0-63097 GCA_025331215.1 Actenoides lindsayi
GAAAAGAAAAGAAAAGAAAAGAAAAGAAAAGAAAAGAAAAGAAAAGAAAAGAAAAGAAAAGAAAAGAAAAAAGAAAACATGCTGCTGTCTTGGAACTGCATCTTCACTGTTTCAGTTGTGTTTGCATTGCTTAAAGAGATGGTTACAAAGACAGAGAAAACTAGCTGGGGTCTAAGGGAAACTCTCTTTGTTTGCAGAGTGGGCCAGTCTGGGCTACAAGGTGCCTTTTGCAGCTGTCAGACAGCTGTGCTGTCTGCAAGACCAGGGGAGGAGGTATTACAGGGCTTTTGCAAGTACTTTCATATTTCTGCTGTGCAATGATAGCTCGTCTTACATGCTGGGTCCACAGGGATACATGTGCTTCTTTTAGGGATGCTGAGCCTCTACAGCATCCTCCACTTTCCCTCTTCATCTGATAGTTGAAATCAATCCTTCAGGACGATTAGTTCAACTAATGACAACTGCCCAGCAAAGTGACTTCCAGTGAACTCTCAGTGTCTCAGTAGATTATCTGCAATAAAATTTAAGACTGCAAAGTGTAGTAGCTGACATTATTCTGCTTGTGCAGCCCTCTTTGTCCTCCTCCTTTAAAGGTTAACAATTTCAGTCAGAGAAAAAAGAAATCATCTGTGAGTATCTGTTGTAGCCCATAGGGTAACTCCAGCTGTCCACCCTTGCTGCCACACTCTGTTGACAGTGGCCGTGCTGCCCACCTGCCTGCTGCTGCCTGAAGGCATGAGATGTGCCAATACAAATGGTGTCTGCTCCATACAATTTCCCTGCCGGGGTGAGGGTGGCTGGGCCACCTCCAGACACGGCAATTCATCTGGCTTGTGGTATGCTCCCTTCTTCTCCAAAGGCTCTTTTGTCATCACATCCTGGCCCCACAGGGAAGGAGCTGGGTAAGTCTATTAGCAGCAACCTGATCCACACTCTCAGGTCCTTCCTGCTTCCAGGAGTCTGGTTTGCCTTTCTCATGGGACAAGGGTGCTCCTGTGAAAAACAGTATCTGGGAACAGACTGGAGGAATTAACCTCTAGTTAATAACACTAGTTATTTCCCATGGGCTGTAGATTGGTCATCCATTAACCATCAGAAGAGAAGGTTCTGGGAAAAAAAGTAAACTTCGCCGGTTCATGAAGTTAAAGAAATGACTTACCAAATTAATTATAAGTGATGGTATGACAACCATCTCCCCCTCAAGCCAAAAATCAGAAAAAGGCAGATCATGTGGTAGCATGCTGCCCACCTTTAGCTCAGTGGAATGGCATCCACAATAGGGGACTGTGATACAAGTCATTCACACACCTTATAAACATTTCTATATATGTATACATCATGAATTCATGGATTTGTTTTCAGGAATGTTCTGCTGCTGTTTCCAAGTTGTATAGATGTTACTGACCTTCTTTTTTCTTTTGCTAAGCTTCTTACATTTGGGCATTAGGCTTTTAATGACCTTCTTCAGGAGGTTTTAGTTCTTATTCCTTTGTTAGTATGCTCAAATCCCAAATTTAATCTTTGAGATAGTTCATTTTATATGCAAGAACAGTCATCCCTTTTGTTTTTCTCTTCAGACAGATCCTTATGCTTTTCACTCTTCTTTCCCTCTGTGTAGTTATGTTCCCCCATGAGCTCTTTCTCAGGAGCTTATTGTTTCCACAAAATCATTGTTTGGATGAAATCTGTCCCATCTGGATAGGTTTTTTGTACCTCAAAATGCCATTTACACATCACAAAAGGAAAAGCTTCCTTCTATTTTTCTTTATATGAGCTCTTCAGTCATTTAGTGAAGTCCCTATTTTGTCCTCTCCCTCTTTGGTCTGAATGAGTAGTATGTAATACTGCAGAGGTTACTTTTACAAAAGTCACCCTCACCTTTTGTCCTGCAGCTTATATTAGTTCCTCTAATTTCTTGTCTGGCTGTAGTCTGAATTTGGTGACCTTTGGGCATTGAAGTTCGGTGGTAGTTTTTTTCCATTCTCCTTTCTTATGATGTAACTTAGGAGGTACTACTGCTGTATTTGTTTTACTGGATCTTACTTTCTTTAACTCTGAAGCCCCTTTGTATGGTCCTGGCAGGCTTCTTGTATCAACCATCCAATACAGACATGAACAAGACATTTGGTAACCAGCATTCACTCAGTCAGGAATCTCAGTTTGCTACTTGTGCCAAAATGAAAGGCAACAGCTAAGACAACGATACACAGCTAATAAAAGGAGTTGCTTTTAATGCAAAGCAAAATTATTGCATAGCACATAGCATGCACTGCTAAAATACTGCTGTACTTAAGTGAGTAACCTATTTTAATATAAGGGGTTTTACGCATGTTAGGAACATGGGATTTTTAAATTGGCGATAAAAAAGGTGATGAGATCCTCAAGTGAATCTCATAGGTAGAAACGCTGAACACCGTCTGTGTCCAAGTCTACTTCTTCCCACCAGAATCCAGCAGTGACCATGTTCTCATCTAGACCAGCTGGAAAGAGAAAGTGGTTGTCACTGAAACCCCCTGTGACTTGCCAAGGTGACAGTCTCTGCAGCCCATAGGCACAGAAGGAAAATTCCTAAAGTGAAGGGCTCTGAGCACTGAGGAAAGATTCTTATGGGGCTCTGGTCTCACTGGGTGTCTGATCTGGCATTATCACTTCGATGTTATATAAACTTACCAAAAAAAGAAAAAACAAACCAAACCATATATATATATAAATATTAGCTAGGAAATTTGGAAGGTGCCATAGGCTAGTACCATCTCTTTCTGGCAGTATCTGTTAGGGAATGGTTGGGAAAATACTATAAATTTATAGATCAACACATCCTCCTAACCTGGATGGAAGTTTCCTGATCTGGACTTTATAGCTGAATCTTTATGTCTGATTTCTCATGGCAAATTCATTATTCTTGCATGGACATGTAAGTGAATGTTTTTTTGATTATGGAGTCTTTCTCATGCTGCAAAATCATTTCACTGAAGGTCTGTACTGCAGCTTTAGGTGGCAAATCCCTTTATATCATCAGAGGGTGCTCTTCTTCCTCTATCCAAGGCCTCTGTATTGTCTTTCACTATCCTCAGACTGAGGCCTAATGCTTATTTAATCCAGGAAGAGAGTTGGGGAGTGAGTACAGCAAAACCAGGGTATTGGCCCCCATAACAGCCACAGAGGGAATGAGGCATATCTGACTGATTGTTATACATAAAAAACCCTTCCACCATCATAGATTATTTGTCTGCAATTCCACTCTCATTTTTCACTAGTAATTGTTAGTGTTATTTGACATTCCATCTTCCAATTTGCTGTGGTAATGGACTCAAGGCTGACAAACAAAGTGATGAAATACTGCTTATCTTGGTTTTATTTATTCTCTGAATAAAACCCTGGTGGACAAAAATGTCTTGTACAGAAAACTACTCAGTACTGATGCACTTCATGATGATTCTGCTTTTCAGCTCTTCAGTGCTGATCCTATGGCCCAAGATTTTTCTATATTCTAGCAATAAGAAATTTGTTAATTGGCTTAATATTTGGTTGTACACTCACTGTGTCAAAAGAGTGTTTCTTGCTCTTCAGGAGATTGATAAGTGTGTGCACATCTGAAAACTTGTGAGTCTCAAAGTTTCCTGTGACACTTATCCTTGTTTATTCATGCAAGTTTTTGGTACTGGAACTTGAGATAGGATCACCTGATACTCTGGGCCCTGTCATCCCTGTTTCTGGATGAGGGTTGCAGAGTTACCAAGTTCAGCTGCACAAACTAGTGGTGGAGATCCTGACTTTTCTGCTGCTTTATTGGGAGTAATTCTCTAATTCTGGATGAAAGCTTGAGTAACATAGTCCAAATACAGGAAGACTTTGTAATACTATATTTTTGGGAAAGCTTTCTGAACAGTTATCAGCCAGAAGCTTCCTCTAGAAGAGGCTTCCCTTGTAAAACTATGTTATGGAAACTACGCTGAGGTATATGGAAAGTAAGTAGGTTATCGGTGACAGCCAACATGGCTTCACAGAGGGCAAATTGTGCCTGACAATCTGGTAGCCTTCTACAATGGGGTTACAGTGTTGGTGGCTAAGGGAAGAGCAACTGACATAATCTATCTGGACTTATGCAGATCATTTGACACTGTCCCACATAACAACTTTGTCTCTAAATTGGAGAGATGTGGATTTGAGAGATGGACAACTCACTGAATAAGAAATTGGCTGGATGGTTGCACTCAAAGAGTTGTGGGCAACGGCTCGGTGTCTAAGTGGTGATTGGTGATGAGTGGTGTTCCTCAGGGGTTGGTATTGGGACTGGTGTTGTTTTTAACTTCTTCATCAGTAGCATGGTCAGTGTGTCTGAGTGCACCCTCAGCACGTTTGCTGACAACACCAAGCTGTGACGTGTGGTTGACACACTGGAAGGAAGAGATGCCATCCAGAGGGAGTTAGACAAGTGTGAGAGATGGGCCTGTGCAAACTTCAAGAAGTTTAACAACTCCAAGATCCTGCACATAGGTCAGGGCAATCCCAAACACAGATACAGGCTGGGTGATGAGTGGGTTGAGAACAGCCCTGTGAAGAAGGACTTGAAGGTGTTGGTGAATGAAAAGCTGAACGTGAGCCAGGAATGTGCACTTGCAGCCCAGAAGGCCAATCACATCCCGAGCTTCAAGAGAAGTGTGACCTGGAGGTTAAAGGAGGTGGTGATTCTTCCCCTCTGCTCTGCTCTTGTGAGACTCCACATGGAGTACTGTCTTCAGCTCCAGAATCCTCAGTACAAGAAAGACATGGAACTGTTGGAGCAGCTCCAGAGGCCACAAAGATGATCAGAAGGCTGGAACACCTTTCCTGTGGGGACAGGCTGAGACAGTTGGGGTTGCTTGGCCTGGAGAAGAGAAGGCTTCAGGGAGACCCTTATAGCAGCCTTCCAGAACCTGAAAGAGGACTTACAGAAAAGCCGGGAAGGGACTTTTTACAAGGCTATGTAGTGATAGGATGAGAGATAATGGCTTTAAACTGAAAAAGGTTAGATTTATATTAGGTACAATGAAGAAATTCTTCATTGTAAGGGTGGTGAGGCACTGGAACAGGTTTCCCAGAGAAGCTGTAGATGTCCCATCCCTGGAAGTGTTCAAGGTCAGGTTGGATAGGGCTTTGAGAAACCTGATCTAGTGGGAGGTGTCCCTGCCTATGGCAGGGGCGTTGGAACTAGATGGTCTTTAAGGTCCCTTCCAACCCAAACTATTCTATGATTCCACGAAGTCTGACAATGTAGAGCATGTATTAATTTAGTTTTCTTGTAAATAAACTGCCTTATATCACAAATTATAGACTTATTCTCTTTGTATCTGGAATATGCCTACCTAGCTTCTGTTCTGTCATAATCCATCCACAGCAGCTAACCATTGAATAATGTTGCACATATGGGCTATATTGACATATACTGAGCTTCACTTTTGCACCAAATGATTAGGCCACAAGAAGCTGAATACTTACAAACTTTGTATAAAAAGAGACAATTTAGTGAAAGAAAAAAAAAAGGTCTTCCCAGGTATTTTCATTTTTTCTCCAGAATTGTTTCTGGGGGATTTTTTTTTTTTCAGGTTTTTGAATTTTTGTGGATCTCTTTCCAATGCTACATGTCCCTTTTTTGTAACTTTTTTGCTATACATAGATTTGTGGAGATCTACAGGTTGTGTGAGAACATAGGCCCAACTTGTGTCAAGCAGAGAAACTGTGCTATGCTGTAGTGAAAGGGATTCCATGGGATGCAGGAAAGGAGTGATTTATTCTACTTTGTCATCTTTATGCCTGTATCTCTCAGAAGTATGCTTTAATTTGTTTTTACGTGGACCAGAAAAATTCAAGCATTACGATTGATTCTATGAGATTGCCATAACTTCAGAAAAGCTGGACAAGGTAACTGGAAAGAATTTATGATGAAAAGATTGTTTATCCTTAACAGCTGAAGAGATAATAATTTTTGTGTAATTCTGTGAATTCATGCCTGGTATGTCAGGGATAGAATCGTATAGAAACATCTTCATTCAGATGATGACTGTGTCTTTTTTACTGCCTGTATTTGATACCATATTTTTTGAAATGTTGAAAGTTAAAAATTGCACAATGCTCAGGCACAAAACCAGCCATATCCAGTTCAGAGAGGTTTCTGGAGAGTTTTAAATTTTTTAGCATAGAACTTGCTCCCAGCATTTACAGCTACTTTAACTCAATTTAGTTGACACAATGTGTAAATTTACACCATACAGTCTGCACTGGCAAAGATTAAAAGATTTAATCTGCCTATTTTTATCAACAGAAATACACAGTACAATTCTCTCCCTTTTTAATCAAATTATCATCTGGTGTCACCACCATATATAAAATTTGCTTTAATGTCAAAATGATCGTCATTGCATATTTTTAAGGTCTATTTTGTTTGTTCATTGTTACTTATAACCATGTGTTAATTCCAACTACTCATTAAGGTACCATTTCTCCTCATTTTCAGCAAACATATTCCAGAAACTCTCAAGAAAATCTCCTGCAAGTATACTTGGATAACTCTATTTGGGCATCATCTGTTGGCAAAAATTCTGATAAGGCTGATGGGAATATTGGTTACTTCAGAGTTGTAAATTTAGCCATTGCATTGCCAAAAGTGAGAAATACTCAGAGTTTTTAGATGTTCATTGATGAAATGTTTCCTTAGGACAGAAATTCAGTCTCTTCAGGCTCCCAGTCTCTTACCAATAAAAAAAATCTTCACTGTAATTAACAGGAGGTTGTCTGCTTAAGGGTTGTTCTTAGTTTGACAGCTCAGGAAGGAAGCAGCTGAGATACATAGCCTGCCCACTGTTTCAGATTAAGCTCCACAACACCTCTTGCCCCAGGGTAGAGCAAGAGCTGAAGGACTGAGGTCAGGGAGGCAGGAGGCATAATTCACCTCTGGAGACAAGTCCCATGCATGCACTGGAGGAGCTTCTGATCTAGCTGATGATGGCTACCATTCATTATGGAAAACTTACCACTTCTTATGGAATGACAGAAATGAACTGAGAAGATTACATGAAGAGTGGGTAGAAAAAGGATAGCTTGGTGCAGGAATGGTGTTGAAATTGCAAACACACACAAAAAATGTAGATGTGTGAAAAAAGGTGGGAGTGGGGCAAAAGCCCATGAGGACCATGAAATATAGGTACATTGAAGAGTAGAAAGAGGACTTTTTCTAGGTTGCTAAGTTCCACAAGAGAAAAATAAACATAATAATTATAGTAATATTATAGTATATTGCAAAATATTTCAGCCACAATAAATTCTCAAAAATACCTGGTCAACTGGCATGGACAAATGCTTGGAAAAAGGATGAAAAATTTACTTAGTTATTTGCAGCCCTAGGCAGGTGTCAAGCACACTCACAGCCCTTTTGTGCTCCCTGCACACAACACTGATTGGACAACCAATATTGGTGAGCTCTGCAGTATTATTCTCATCTCTGGCTCCAAAGGCTCTGTGCCTATTGGAAGCAAAATGCTGTTAGAGACTGAAGAGAGAGGCATTATACCAGATGCTCAGTCCCATGGTGCAAAACATGCCTTAAAGGATGCTAAGAAAAAGTTAATTCTCCACTAACTTTTCAAACCAAGAGCTGAAAGCAAGTTGTGTGCACAGTTGCAATTTTCCACTGCAAATTTTTTTGCTTTTCAATTTAATCCACACAGGGAACAAGTTTGGAGCTGTTGCAATCAATTATTTTCATATTCATAGTGTAAGACCTTAAATCTTTAAATAATAATAATAAAAACAACAAGAAAAACAAACAAACAAAACCACATCAGGTTGGAAATAGAATTCTGTTATGTTTCTTCTAGACTTAGGTATTTCTAGCACTTAGTATGTAGCTTTAATTAAAAGTGACTAATCTCCACAAGCACTGCTTTAGCTAAAATTGGAAGTTTGATAAATGGTTAGGAAGGAGTTGAAGGGAAAATTTAAGGATCCAGCTTGGGGCAGTTTACCTTGAATCACACCTGGTCTTTCTTAGTTATAAATCTAAACTCCCCCAGCTTGACTAAATTCTTATCAAGACTTTGAATCTTGTGAAAGGGTCATCTCTAATATGCTTAGAAATCAAGATGCCATAGAAGCAGTGTATCTGTTCTTTTTTTTTTTTTTTTCAGAAGAGAGTTCTTGGTTTTCTTAGGCTTTAACTTAAAGGCAGTTTGTCCCAATTCTAGCTACTGGTGGTCAAATTCTGTTTTTTCTCAATTTCTGCAAAATTCCAGGCATTCAAATCTCATGAGGCAGGTTCCCACAGATGTCATAAAATGTTTCTGTTTTCCATCATTTTTCTGATCCCTTCAGTTAAACTGCATTAATTGCATTTTGCCAGGGTGCAACTTGGCAAAGCTAATTGCAAGCTCCAAAAAGAAAAGAGACAAAAATGCAAGTGATGCAGAAAGATGAGGATGTTTTTAAATTGTATCTCTCAGAGCAAAAAGAAGAGAGACCATAGAAAATGAAAGGCCAAGAGGACACAATTTTGATCAGAGGTATAACTTGCTTTATTTTTGTGAAAAAACGAAGCCCTGTTCACTGTGCTGAAAACTAAAGACTTGGAGGGAAGCTTTTTTTTTTCATTTAAATATGATTTTATGAAAAAAACAAAGAATATAAAATGGCCAGAGATCTGTGAAGATTTACCAATCTGATTTCTCAGTCACTTTTTTTTCGCTTGCAGGGAAGCAGTTTGCCTAATAAAGTTGGAACCAGTCCAAAACAACAGAAGTTGCTTCTTGTACTCATATCTAAGACCTATAATATCTTGTCTGCTCATGCCTGGTAGAAATCAGGGGACAGTTATCGCATACCTTGCTATTACACGTACATAATTTACCTTAGGAAAGATAAGAATGGATAAAAGTAATTTTTATCTGACCATGGCAACAGAAATCCTTGCATCCACCCTGCCAATGCAATTTACAGAGTGATAGTAAAATTTTGTTTCTTTGGGGAGGGAGGGAAGTCAGCAAGTCAGAAATGCTTGAGCAATTAGAAGTGTTCCTCACTTCTAATCAGAAGAATTTAGACTCTCTAGACCGTAGCGCGGAGCTAAGATAATTTGACACTATCTGTGAAGAACATTAGCAGAAGGGTATGAACTTGAAATGTGCACTGAGGAATCTTAAAACTGCCTTTCTTCTGTGTGGTACTGGGTGTACCTTTTGACATATAGCAGAGATATCTTAGGGCTTCCCAAATGCTGCTGCCTAATAATAGGTCTGGAATAGATGTTACAATGAACACTTGCCAGTGTCTGAGTTATTGTGACTGTGTCTGATCTTGACTCCAGCTGTGGGGGAAGGAAGGAAAGTAGGTCAGTGACAGACAGCTCAGATATATATGACAAACTCAAAAACGGTGACAGCATCCTTCTGAGAGCACCCTTTGCACATGTATTAGGACAACTTGATATGCTTTCTGTGGACTCATAGAGTAATTTAGATGGGAAGGTATCTCTGCAGGTCCTCTATCCTATTCTTCTGCTCAAGGCAAGAGCAACTGATCTGGTTGCTTGGTGGAAATCTAAGAGGCCATTTCCAACACAAAGGATTGCAAGTACTGCTGAAATTCTGAGTTGGTTGGTTTGTCTTTCAGTATTAATGCAGCTTCTTGGAATTAATTTTATTGGATTATGAAGTGCTGTGAGACAGATACTCAGCATTTAGATACCTTGAGCATGGACTAGTTCTCCTAAAAATCATGTAGTTATGAAAACCTGTTTTGACCCAAGGTGACACATGGCAATAGAGGTGTAAAGCTAAGGCTAACAACATAACATTCATTTTCCTTGCAAGACAGGGAAACACATAGTCACTAGTTTTCGAAATACCAGATTTTCTTAGTCTCCATGGTTTTTATCAGGTCAAATGCGCATTAACCCTATGTTCAGGCACTCTGAGTTCTGATTTGCTAGGATTTTGCACATACAGAAAAATGAAAAATACACACATAGAGGACTGGAGTACTCAGTTTTAGAAACTTGATTTCAGATGGGCTTAAATTCCAGTGTAAGGGAAAGATGAGAAAGGTGCTTCTTGTATTATTGAATCAATTTACCTAGATAACACTTGAATTCAAAGAAATTAGAAATACAGTGATCAAAACCTTAATTTCAACACCTATTTTACCCATAGTTGCTCACAGGACATGTAAATGTGACCTGACAGCAGATGTAAAATCCTAAGCACATGTAAGTGGTTGTAGGAGAGAGGGGAAGCAAGCAGGTGTAGGTGAAGTGAGAGAGAGACTGGCAGGCTTTCAGTCCTTACATCTGAATGGGCATTGAAATGCAGCCCCTGAACTTTGTTTTATGCTTTTGTCCTGGTTTCATCTCGGATAGAGTTAATTTTCTTCCCAGTAGCTGGTACAGTGATGTGTTTTGGATTTAAAATAAGAATAATGTTGATAATGTTAATAAATTCTGATGTTTTAGTTGTTGCTGTGCAGTGCTTACACTAAGCCAAGGACTTTTCAGCTTCTCATGCTGCCCTGCCAGTGGAAGCTGGGGGTACACAAGAAGCTGGGAGGGGACACAGCCAAGACAGCTGGCCCAAACTGGCCAAGGAGATATTCCATACCATATAACATCATGGTCAGTATATAAACTAGGGGGAAAGCTGACCAGGGTGCCTCTGCTTGGGAACTGGCTGGGCATCAGCCACTGGGTGGAGGGCAATTGTATTGTGCATCACTTGCTTTGTACATTCTCTTACTATTTTCCCTTCCTTTTCTGTCCTATTAAACTGTCTTTATCTTAGCCCATGAGTTTTACCTTTTTTCTGATTCCCTCTCCAATCCCACTGGGGGGGGAGTGAGCAAATGGCTGTGTGTGATATTTAGTTGCCTACCGGGTTAAACTACAACAGCTTTACACCTACCATTGACCTTTCCTCACCCTCCTGTGTTTTATCTGTCTGGTGTTATTGCCTCTGTCGGGTAAGATATCAATCTTTAACAGATACTGCTCACAATTTTTATCTTTCTTCATGGTCAATGTACGATGTCACCCTGGCTCTGACTGCTCGGGAACATGAGCTGCTGCAGGGCACATTTCTCTTTGTGTCTGGATTCCCATTTACCACTTGGGTCTCCAGCAGCAGATGGGACCTGCCTGGAGAGGAGACCCTGGTTGCCCACATGGTCAATGACAAATATTTTCTGTGAAGAAGCTCCAAAACATCAGCTGATGTTATCCTATCACATTTTTTTCAGGATACATAAAAGTCATGGGCAGAATTACTACTTACCAAAAGGTATTTAACTTTTTTTTTTTTCTTTTTCCTACAAATATATCATCTAGCTTCCTTAGAAGAATATAGAAGTGTTTTCTGGGAAACACACTGACTTAAACACACCTCTTTCATTTGCTTTTGCTTAGCAAAAGTCCTGAGAGAAAATTAATTGAATTTCCTGTAAAAGATCCTTCCATTTGTGTGCATGCCTTGATTCAGAAATTCAAAGTCAGTGAGCAAATGTAATAGAAACAGTAGTCCTTATAAGGGGTTACACAATATATAGTAGACTTCTAATTTGTTTAACAAGAAGGGGTTTATTTTTCATTCTGGTGTCATCCTTGTTTTCTGCATTATAGCTCCAATGTACAGGATGAATAATTATATTCTGCAAATAATCGCATGATGATTCATCCTACAAAATATCTGTTGTCTCCATAAAGCAGAGTTGAGTCAAAGAGGAGCCCAAGCCTCCTGTGATTCTTTACCATAAATGTAGCACTAATTTGCCCTCCTTTTGCCCTTCAGGATGAAATGATGAAGTGACCTTTCCACTGATTGTATGAGGAAGCCTTTGCCATTCTGCTCGTTACAGCCATGAATATATTTAGGAGATAGCTAAGACTGCATCACTCGATGGGAAATGTGTTAGGGCAGAGAGTGAGACACCTGTAGTACATTCCTAAGGCTGTGTATGGGCCAGAACCAAAGACCAACAGAGAAGGAAGGGTGGTAGGCAGAGTATTTGTTGTCTACCTTTCTACTCAAGTGCTGGGGAAAACTGAACTTTTGTGACAAAATGTTTCCAAAGCTGGGGAAACTTGGAAAGGTACAGGTGTGTGGTTGCCATATGCACCCTGGTGCTCTCTATGTACTTCTCTCTGTTTCCAATTCTCTTTGCATCTCTCCCTTGCTGTCTTTCTGCATAAACATCTACATACGTCAGAGACCTCTAAAAGGTTAAAGCAGTCTATGATGTGTTTATTCCACCTGTCAGTGCTACTTGAAATGTAAGGTTTGATGCTTCCAGACACTGACTCATACTCCCTCCAAATAACCCAGGAAGGAAAGGGACTCTCTATCTGAGGATGGTGCTAAGCAAAAGTCTTTGACTAAAAAACTTTGAAACAATCAAGCAGAACAATATAACCAAGGACTGTCCTATAGACAGGAAACCTTGGTAGCTTCATATAAATTCCAACTATTATTCACTTTTTAATTTTCCTCCCTATTTTCACCCTGCAACCTTATCAAGGTCTGGTTTAATTGCTGGAAAACAAACATAAGTGAAGTTATTTCACAACATTAGAGGAGAAATACCTAAATGCAGTGTTATAAGCATAAAAGAAAACCACTGTTGAAGGGACTGTGTAGGAATATTAAAAGCATATTTCTCTTAGAAGTTTGAACAAAGTGTAACAAGTGTGAGAAGTGCAGTCCTTACTGTAATATCAACACTGTGAAGCTGGACTCAATGCAGTAATAGTGTTACTCTGTCTTGAAAAATCTCATATAAGTTTGCCAGAACATTTTTATCATTTTTTTCCATTCAACACTCCAGTGAAATCGATGGCATAAATATTTCAGCATTTTCTGTGGGACTTCAGTCTTCAGTAAAAACATATAACAAGGTTAATTACAGAATGGTAAGCTTTGAATATATATGTATGTCATGGAATATATATTATTAGGGGACTGGAACATCTCTCTTACCAGGAAAGGCTGAGGGATCTGGGGCTGTTTAGTCTGGAGAAGACTGAGAAGGGATCTTGTCAGTGCTTGTAAATACCTAAAGGTTGGAGGTCAAGATGATGAGGTCAGATTCTTTTCAGTGGTGCCCAGTGATAGGACGAGGCACAATGGGCACAAATTGGAGCACAGGATGTTCCACTTAAATGTCAGAAAAAGCTTCCTTACTGTGAATGTGATGGAGCACTGGAACAGGCTGCCCAGAGAGGTTGTGGAGTCTCCTTCTCTAAAGACTTTCAAAATTCTTCTGGCCGTGATCCTGTGCAACCTGGTCTAGATGATCCTGCTTTAGTAGGGGGGTTGGACTAGATGATTTCCAGAGGTCCCTTCCAATGCCTACCATTCTGTGATCTCTTCAGCTAGTTTGGGTCACCTGCCTGGTTGTGTCCCTTCCCAGCCCATCCCCAATCTGTTCACTGGGGGAGTGAGTAGAGTAAGAAACAGAGAAGGCCCTGATACTGTGCAAACACTGTTCAGCAACAGGTAAAACACTGGTGTGTTATCAGCATTGTTTTGGTCACAAAGCACCATGCAAGTTGCTATGAAGAAAATTATCTCAGTTAGACCTATTACAATCTCCTGTTTTAGGAAAAGAAAAGGTTAATCCAGGACTGCTGATAGGAAATCTTATCAGTGATTTCAACAAAATTTAGTACCCATTTGTTATTCTTTTCCATTTGTATAGCTTCTCTGAGCTGCAGGAAAGAATTTAAATAAAAGAAAATGCAAAGTAAACCCTCATCCTCCTGGGACAAAAAGTTCCTGCTGATTTCCTACTGGTTTAGTTCAAAGAAAGGGTTTCAAGAACAGTGACAACACTGAGTATTATGAAGCATGAGCATACCTCATGTTATTCAACATAAAGTGTGTCAGGAGAAAGTGATCTAGGATTATCAGTCACTGCTGTGTTGGAAGAGGGTAGTCAGACGGGTCCTTAGTGTAAGACATCACTTTCTGAACAAGTCGCAGGGAGTCTGAGAAGTGAATGTAATGTGTTGCTGCCAGCTCTGCTTGCTGGCATGATTAAACATGAGCTGGCACTGCTGTTGTTTGGTGCCATTGGGTCATATTCCCCTGGAAATACAGAACCTTTTGGCAGTGGTGCTTGAGTTTGGAGTGGCACCTGTGTTTCCTGTTATTTGCCAAGGTGAACATTGTGTTTGCAGAGTCTTATCTTGACCTTCACTCAAGACAAGGCTGCCTGATTTATGAACAGGTGGGTTCTGTGTTGGTTGTTTTTAAGTTGTATGGGGTCTTCTGGGAGCCATTTCCCAGGCTTGAGCCGTTGTTGAAGGGTTTTAAAGGATAGAAGTGGGATGGAGGAGAAATGTGAATATTTCCCAGAAACAGTGGTTTTGATTTTATCAGTCCATGTTTGAGCCTCTGTGTGTATACAAGACACTTACTGTATGATGTGGATGATTCTGCATAATCAGTAGGATGTTGTGACTGAGAGATTTGTTCCTTTGGTACTACAGTCAAGGGAACTGATTAGGGATCCATTATAGAATGGAATGATGGTACATTTGATGCCTTTTGTCACATGATCTAAGTTCATAGCCCTCTCCCTTGCAGGTGCTCGTCCTTCTCAGGAGCCCTTGTTCACCATCCTCTTGAGACGTGAATAACTTTTTTGGTATTATGAGGCAGAAAATGGACATTCTCCTTGGCTCAAAGGTGAGCACCTGCTTTAATCAGAGTTCGGGCTGAAACAGGGCCTTGCAAAGCCATTTGTGAGTGCATCCTGTGGGGATTTTCATGCCAGACATGTGAAAATGCATGTGTTTTCTTTTTATTTTCATTATATTGTGTCATGGGGGCTCTGCAAGAAGCACTGACTGGGGTGGATAATACTTACCATGGATGTTGCACAAACTAACGACCCATGAGGAAGACACCACAGGTGTTTCTCTGCATGGCATCTTTTAAAGCTCATTCCTTTTGGTAACAATATTGACCATTAAACGTAGTAATTATACCACAGAGAAGCATGGGTTTTACAGGGTATGGCCAAAAGGAGTGAACCCGATCAAGGAAACTGAGTTCCTCATACCTGTCAGGAGGCTGCACTAACTGCATTTACACATGTCTATAACCTCCCACATTCTTCACAGGCTAAGAAACCCACAGCTAAGGACACTCATTAAAAAAAAAATATATATATATATCTTCAAGAATCTGCTTCTGTTAGCAAGGAGAGGGATGGTATTTACTACTTTTAAATGAAAAAAACCCAACAACAAACCAAACCCAAAGAAAAAAACCTGTTTTCCTTATATATATATACAGTAAAGGATTGTTATCACTCTTTTTAAAGAGCATAGACAATCTTTATGGTACTTAAAAGTGTTTATTTTAGTAAATAGCTTTAAGATTAATAAACCCTTCAAGGACTATCATGGCACGATTTCTGTTACGATGCAGGTAGCACAAGAGATGCCAGAAGCAGATGTGAAATTTGCAGAGAGGAATCGATGTTTAGTAGAGAAGGTAGAAAAAGACAGTGATGAGAATAAATGGGAAAAAAAATTGTCTCAGCAAATGTTTGCCAAGAGCCTAATTTTTGTAGTGTGGACCAAAATTGCTGATGACATTTTCTGTAATGAAGTTTCTCCCGATTTGCTCAAAGTCACCATCTGCACTCTGACTCATCCACTTTATTCCTGGACTGTATGTGTAAGAGAGACCTCCACATCTGCAGGATCCTGGTATCCTCCTGCAAAATGTTCCTTCTAGGAAGGGCTGGGGCAGATGGGTCCATACAAATCTGGGCTATCCACTTACCACTGTAACAACAAAGCCCTGACCAAGAAAAAAATGATCTTTCTCTCCAGCTCTGGTCCTTCCCTCCAGCTTTTTGTTTTGTTTTGCTTTATTTGTTTGGGTTTTTTTTTGTTTGTTTTTGTTTTTTTGTCATTGTTGTTTTTCCTTTCTTTTCCCTAACATTAAATGTTGTCTAAACCTTTTTTTCCTGGATGCTTAAACAATGGTTATGTCTCTTCTCTCTTTTTTTCTCTTTTCTGGCTGGATCTATAGGTGATGCAGGTCAGCATAATTCTCTTGAAATCAGAGAGGCTCTCCCAATTTCCACCCAACAAGGAGGATCTGGGGCTTAAAATGTATATTTAGAATAGTCCTGTACAGGAAGTAACTGTGAGTAATGAGGTAAGAATTGCAGCTAGACGTTTCAGAAGTGTGTTTATGAGCCTTAGGGCCACGTTTCTCATCACTAGCTGTGCCAGATGTAGACGCGACAATGACCGGGCTTGAGAAAAATCCAGTAAAAATCAGGGCTTCACGGCAATTAAAATTTGATTACTTTGTTTCGGGCCCATAGACTGCCTTTGTTGTGTGCTTGCCTCCGGCTAATTGGAGTGACCACAATTTAGGTTCGATTAAGGTGTAAGTGGAGCCCCACAGGAGAGTCGGTTTTTAGTCGGTTCTGCCCAAGCAAGGGGGTTTGCAGTCGGGGATCCTCCCCTTGGATTGGGACACCAACCAAGGAAGCTTCTCAGGAGTGCATGAGCCCTCCCCTTTTGGTGAGTGATTATTTCTCCTGGATATATCCCCAGTGAGCCCTTGTCCTAGTTGAGTGAGTGACCCCTCTTTGTGAGTACCCTTGCGGGAGAGGTTTTCCCTTTGATGAATGAACATGTGCATGTTTCGGTTCATCTTTCTAAGAGGAATATTCCTAAAATTTAGGAATTAGTTGTGTAGTAGTAGTATACTCACACCCGAATTTGTAATTTACTTTGGTCTGTCGGTGCCGGGTAATTTATGTTGCAATAAATCTGCATTTTGTGTTGCTTCTGCTGTGTTGTGGGTGCCTCTGCGACACCAGAAAAATAATATCTGTTCTGTCACTTGTTAATCTAATTATTCTATATTTCAGAAGAATTAGCAAGTCACTGCATTTAGAAACTGCTGCATCAGTGTTTTGTAAAGTTGAAGACCAAATTCTGTGTTGTATCTGTCTTTTGAAAAGATCCTGTTACCTGTCCTTCTCTACAGACAATCATTGATCCATCAGTGTGAATAATTTGTTTTGCTCTGGAAAATTTCAGCCCCTGCTAGGATTGACTAAGAGGAATTGTTGTTTCAGCAATAATCTCTATTGATGTGATGTGTATTAAGTAGTAAGTGGCTGCTGAAATTGATTAATTGTTGAAGTGGAGATGAGATTTTTAAGGCATTTTCAAATTCTGTTCATTGCACTCTTTATTTTTTTTTTTTTTTTTTATTAAATATCCCCTTCTTGTGGTGTTATGTTACAAGATGAATAGAACTTTTTTTTTTTAAAATCTATCAGAATTCTCAGTGTCATACATTACTTTCTAAACATTTGGGTTGTTTTAAATCCCTGATATAATCAGCTCTATATCCAAGCCTTCACTGAGGATGGAGAAAAGGATAACCTTGTCTTTTAAAACATATTTGTCTGTGCTTTCTTATCTGACAGATGACTTTTTCTTCACCTCACAATATAGAGGACGAGGAGAATTGCCACAGCAGGTCAGACCCAAGGTTGATAAAGGCCAGTCTTCTGCAGCTGGCAGCAGACAGCCCCAGCTGCTTCAGAGGAAGAGACAAGAAGTTTCACATCTAGTGGCAACTTGAAAATTAACCTTAGAGAAATTTTATCCCAGCTTCCATGGGTGGAAAAATCATTTATGCCTGGAGGTAGGAAAGCTTGTAGGTCTTCCTCTTCTCCTCCTTTTCTTTTTTCTTTCGGATTTGCTACTATAATTCTGATCATTCTTGACACTTGTATAAAACCTTGGACCTCTTTGATTCCTGTGAAGCTTTTGGCCTTAATGATACATCATGCCAAAACCACGCAAGTTGAAATTGGTGTGAAATATCATGTCCTTGAATCAGTACAAATTATGTCCCCTTTCAGTCTCAGCAAGTCTATTGTGTTTCTTACAGTTTGTGTTACTCGTGCCTGATTAGTTGGAAGCTTTAGGCCACAATGGTTTGATGTTTGCTGTTGTTATCCTTTTCCTTTTTTCAACTCTTGTGTCCTTGAAGGGCAAGTTCTTCAAAGCAGGCTCATCTTTATGCAGCTTTTATACAACACTCAGTTCACTGTGGACATCAGTTACTTGCAAAAGGAAAATATACACCAATGTCTAATTTAAGTTACTTCTTAGGAAGCTGAACACTATTTGTGTATCCTGGCCCTTGTCTGACTAAACATGAGTAGAACAACAAAAGGAATAAAATTAATACCCCTGTCCATGAAATTTTAACACTATATAAAGGCACTAGGTCTTCGGATCCACCAAAGACTCCAGGTACCTGGAGGAGTTGTGAGGTTAAGACATTTTGATGGCTCTGTGTCTTGCTTCAGGCTTCTGTTCCCCACATTTGCCAGGACTTCTTATCTGTAATGGTGAATGATCATGAAAATGAGGATGTTTGGCTATATGAGAATGTTTTATTCTGACCTTCCCTGAGTCTTCTAGAGCTGCTCGTGTTTGCACTATGTAAGGTGAGAATGGGGCACACAGAAGTGCTGTGTTGGTTGGAGAACATGAGCTTCTTCCTTATTTTCCCTTACAGCTGATCTCTGAACTTTCCAAATTTAAAGATGACTCTGAAGAACCACTGAACTTGACATCAACTTCTACTTTCACTCAAAGCCCTTCTGATGAATTTGATTTAAAAGCAGTAGGCTTCATGTTAAGACAAAACTGAGTCTGTTTTTATTATCTCTTTGGAGGAGATTAGGTTTGCAGCAGAGGCTGCATAGAAAAACATGTTTTTCTTTTAGTTTTGTTTAAATCCTGATCAACATTATTGGAGCTGGGAATATCTACTGAGAGAGAGGAAAAAAGGCCAACTCAGCACTAAGGGAAACATTTTACTATTCTAATTTGCTCTTCTCTTTGCAAAGAGTTATGTTTTGATCATAGCATAGTGCTTTCTAGAGAGGCATTTTATGAGGAGTCTAGAGCAGATGGAACAAGCTATAGGTGATAAAGACCAATCTCCAAATCCGATGAAAACTTCAGTTTATATAATATGGCCACTATAATTTCAATGCTCAACTCTGTCCTTATGAAAAGATGTCTGACCACCATTACAGAAACCTGTATCCCAAAGCACCTTCTTTTTATGAAGAGACTCTGTAACTTCCACAGCACAGTTTGTCACTAAGTTTTTCTGAAGTCCTAATTGTCAGGTGAATGTGACATGGGTATAAATGCACAATATATGTCATATCTATGTGTGTGGAGGGGAGTGATGCAGGTATGTCTAACTGCACTTGTGAATTTGCGTGTGTGATTTTAGAGTACAATCAGGACAACTATATTCTATCTGATCTTCAAAGCCAGCTCTGCGGCTGCTTAAAATTCAAGGTAAATCAGCATTAGCCTTTTCACTCTATCTAATCCAATGTGAGTTGGAATAGGGTCATGATTCTATACAAATGAAGAAGCTGAGATTGGTTTCATTCACTGTCAGTAGCACACCAGTGTTTTCTACCAGCTGAACTTGGACTGGGTGACACAGCTCTCAGAAATATGACATTTTTGGTTTCAAAAATAGGTGGGGTTTTCAGAGTGCTACTTGGTCGAATGAGAGCCACTCTGGTGTCAGTTTATCAAGCCTTCACAGATCTGTGCTAATCAGTTTCTGTCAGTTTTTACCTGAGCTGAAAAGAAATATGTTACTCTGGGAGAAAAAAAAATAAAATCATTCTATTGCCGTAGTTTATCTGCATAATATTTATCAGCACACAGCAGTGGTATCTCAGGAGATCTCAGATGCAGAAGTTGTGATAACAAGAAAAATTTGCACTCATTTTCTTCTTAGTTACCTTTTTTTTTTTTTTCTTATTTTTCACATTATCCAATGCTTTCTATGGACATGCCTATAGGCCTCTGTTCATGCTGATCTGGTAGTGGAGGTACCTGTGCTAGAAGCACTTTCTGTTCAGGCAGAAACTTGTGGAAAACTTGGACACGAGTCAGTGCTTCCAGCACTTCAGCAAAATAGCAATTACAGATGGGAGCACAGGGAAGCATAGGTGGGGCCATCACTCATAGGGAGAGGGGAAATATTTTGCTGGGGTTCATGAACACTTTCAACCTCTTGTATAATGACATGACTGCACTTCAAGTGTGCCTTTCAATGTTCAAACATTTCAGATGAATCAGGTGATGGGATTAGTCTCATTAACTTTCACAGAAGAGTGTCTTGCTTATAGTCCAGTAGACCTTGCTAGGCCTAGAGGAGCTGAAAAGAGGCAAGTAGTGCTTTCAGAGTGGGGAAATGATTCAGAAATGTTGATTAGGAAAATTCCTATATCCCAGGCCTATTTAATTTCTCTCTTTCCTGTCTGTTTTATACTGTTAAGGTCCTGAATAGTGCTTTATCAGTCTCCTTGGCAGAGCTCTGTCGTTTGTGGTTATCTGACTCTGCTTCATTTTTATGCTCGTATCATTGGTTTATTGGATTGGACAGTTGACTACAAGCCATCCAGGGAGACTGTCAACAGTAGAATATCACATTACTGAAGTGAACAGCAATTCAGCTCCTGTACATTTTGATGCTATTTGCTGAACTAAACAGAAAATCCTGAGATATTTCCCAGGAGAAGACAATTTTTCACTCAGATATGGTCATGCTATCAACAGGCAACTGGCCCTTGCTAAAATAATGCCTTCAGCAGCATATAAACTCCCATAAAACATGAGTTAAGGATGTGTGAAGCAGCTGGAATATGACATAGCTCAATCTACTTTATACCCCAGGTCCCAGTCTGTCTCTGTTGATAGAAAGGAACGTCAACACAACCATAAAGGGAACATTACAGACAGGTTTTGGGGACCTCAGATTAATCACAGGCTAAAGGTGTTCCTAACAATTGACCCCACACAGTATTCTAAACTTTATTCCTTCAAATTTTCCATGGATCTATGCTCCAAAAGACTATTGCATCAGAACTAAAAATATTTGTATTCAGTCTTGGCTTTTGACTACAAATCTGAACTGAACAAATAACTATAAAGCTTAACTGAAGCAGCCCTCCCTAATTTTAATATTATTTATTGGTGTAAACTTTCTTAATTTCATGACTGGATGAAAAACAGCCTCACTTTTTAAAGAGAGGGACCCACCTGCTGACCAGAAATCAACATAATATATTAAACTGACCTTGATTTTCACATATTTAAACAATCAGCCATATTTTTATCATGAGAATAAGCTGGTACTGTACCTGACATTAAATATCACCTCCTGAATAGTATGGGTAGTGAGGTGTGGAAACCAATAACAACTTCACTCATTTGATTGGTGCAAGATCAATTCCTTGTATTGACAGAAAAAGAAGAAACGGGCTGCGGGGTGGTGGAAGGGTAGTCAGGTAGACTGTTGATAGAATATATAACTAGGAATAATGGGATAGGTTAAGCACAGAGATCCTCATAACATGAATATCTTGCACTGCAAAATAGTCTCCCCTGGGATATGAAGGAACAGTTAGCTTATTAAATGAGTAATTTAAAATTATAAGAAAAAAAAAATGTTGGAAAATATACTGTAGGAAATAATCCTGGAGACAGCCTACTAGATATTGCCCTTCATTGTCTGATTACCCGCATTCATGTTTTTTTACTGATGTTCAAAAAGTGGAAGTGAGGTAAATGGAGGTTGTGCCTTTCAGTTGCTGAGTTACACAAGCTGAAAAAATGAGGTTTGATTTGATTTTTTTTAAAATGACATTACTTAAGTGAAGAACACTGACCTTTTCTTTAAAAAGCAGAACAAGAGACACATTTATAAACTGAAATGGCAAGGAATTGCCAGCATGTGAGCTTAAAGTCAGGTAGGAAGATCAAATATTGAATTCCAGTGCTATGGCAGGAAGACCTCCCAGACACCTCTAGCAGTAATGTATTTTTAATCAAGGAGGAACAATTTTTCTCTTATACAAGTACTTGGAATTTCTAATTTTGTGTAATATTTATTAAAATCTTGGCTAAGGAGCTTACTTTGTCATCCTTTTTATTTTCTCTCTACTCTCAAGTATTCAAAGAGGCAATTTCTTTTTTCTTTTGGATGCTTTGGGTTTCTTTCTCCACTAAATGTTACAGCTCTCTGATGATGGGGAGTCATTTATGCATGTGAACAAAATAAATTATACTTCTCACTTAATAGTCTGTTATGCTGCTAGAATGGTCTACATGGTGAGAATATACTTGATAATTGAGGCACTTCAAGTTTTTAGTGATTTAAATGCAAGAGGATGGTTTTGCTCCTGAAATAAATGGAATAGTTATTAACCTCAGTTAGGACAGGTTTAGACCTTAAGTCAGGAGAAAAACTTAATGCTTCTCTGTTCTCCCATCACTTTGTAGGAGACTTCAAATTGCTTTGATGAAAGTTTCCATTGACTCCAATAAATCAAGCCCAACAGAAAAAAAAATTGGGAGTGAGATATGACCCAAGTAGAATTCCCCTTATTCACTTGGAGATCAGGATAGTTTCTTCAATCCACTCAAAAGCTGTCTTACAATCTATATCCTGTGGTTGCTCTGTATACTGTTGTATAGCAAGAGGGAAAATAGTCCAAGACTGCAGTAGGAGCTCCAGTCCAGAGTGTAAAATGAGTCCACAGGATCTTTGAGGACAGAGAGTTCTGCTTAGTAGCACCTTGCAACTTTGCACTTCATGGGAAAAAGTGCCAGGCTGCGTAGTTTGTGTCTCAATGACCTAATTGATTCTGATTGTAGGACCAATGTTATGGTTCAGGGTCAGGGTAGCCTTTTAGACCCATAGCAGATGGTCTCTGTTAACCACCTTCCCTCCCCAAAGGGGAAGAGGAAGGAAGTAAGGGAGAGAGACTTAACAGTTAGAAAAGGAAACTAATAATAATAAAAATGGAATATATAGAAGACCAGTATCAAACCTAACCCCCCCAGTGGTAATTGCATCACTGTCAATACTGATGCTGTGGAACAGGCGTAGGGAAAGTCACAGACTGGGTCCAGTGGAAGATGAGAGCTGTGTTCAGGAGCTGGATTCTGGTACCGGATTCAGGAAGACACAGATCGGGATCAATGACAGAATGGACAGAGTCCTCCTCGGATGCCAGCCATTGAAGAAGCTGGAAGAGCTGAGCTGAGTGGGGATTGACCTTTGTGATGCCTCAGCTTTATACCAGATATACTGTACATGGGATGGAATCCCTTGTTGGTCAGTTTGGGGTTCCCTGTCCTGTCCGCTCCTCCCTGCAGGTGCAGCCTTTTCCTTTCTGCACCCCTCAATGTGGTACAGAAGATCCAGCAGTGGCCTTGATCTGCACACCCATCCTTGGTAGTAACTCTAAACATGGGGTGTTATCACTGCCAGGAGCAGACACTGTCTGTGAGAACAGGCTGCTAATTTCAGAAAGTGCAGCTAGTTGGAAGAACTGAGCTGAAAAGTAAAATCACTGAACAGAATTAGTTCTGTTCTAACTCAAACCAGGACAACCAGATAAGCAGTGTGTTAGACATAGTAGTCCGGTGTGTTTTCTTGCAAGTTAGACATTGTTGTAGTCAAAGTGAGCTTTTTCTTTATCTTCTACATCTTAGTGTATGCATATATGTATAAGCATGCATGTTTGTATATACACGATATACATAAAACTGCTAGTCTATCTGAATGTATACACACAGCTTACAAAATAGAAGGCAAATGTCACAGAGAGATCAAAGATATTTAGACTAATTTTAAGCCTAAAAGCATTAGCAATGTCCTATATTTCTGGATGAAGGAGATGATTCAAATTTAATGTTTCTAACTATTTTTTTCCTAAGCCTTCATGCATGGTTGAGACAAATATTTTCCACCTTATTGAAGAGATGTCCTGCTCAAGAATGGGCATGATTACTTGTGACAGAGAAGTGGGTTGTCAAGTAGGTACTGCTCTAGAGCTGAACAAAATGGATTTGTGCTAGGCACTGCTCTGCTGCATGACCCTCTTGTCCTTTAGCCTACCAGGTCTTTTGAGCCAAAGTTAATTCCCTCTGTTTATCAGAGATGCTTTGCATCTGGGAAGCTCACGGAGGGCCTCTCACTGCTGCTGGGCTGTCAACAGCATGAAGAAGCCCTCAAATGGCATAGAATGAAATGTTGCTTAGATCCATCAGTAGATTAAATTCCTTTTATGCTGCTAATCCCGGGGTTTTATGGATGTCCAAGTGTTGTTGCCTTATCTGCCACCTATAAAAATGTGATGGTGAGGCACCAGATGTTCGAGAAATTTGGGCAATGTTGGGCTTGTGCAATCCCTCCTCCTCCCAGCTCTCGGAAAACACTGCCCACAGCTCTTCTGTCCATTTCCAAAGCAAAACCCTAGGGTCACTATTCCTACTCTCCTAAGCCACCCCTCTCCCACCTCTGGTTTCCATGCCTAACCTACTAACCGTTATTTTGGTGGATGCACAGATGCCAGTGTGGCTAATTCCAATGCAATATGCTCTGAAACAGGTGTGCAGTAAACTAGGTAGCCCTGAAATGCTGCCTTGGACAGCAGGAAAATTACTATTTATAAGTCTCTGCTTTATGGCTATATATTTTGCTGTTCAGAACAAGTTTGACAATGCCCAGATGGTATTGCTAAAGCACACGTAGCTCGGAAGAAATCCAAACACCCAGCTGTGGGCATAATGCTTGTAAACCAGCTGTAATTTATCTCTTCACATGGTTTGATTTGGTCACCACTGTTAGATCACCAAGGATCCTGAAGCATTTCAGATGTAAATTGCGCTCCACAAACTTGTTTTTCTTGTGATGGAGAGTCTGCCTTGCATGCCACAAATCCAATTAAAAAGTAATCTTTCCTTCAATTTAAGATGTGTATTGTTCTCCTTTAAAGCAATATGGAAAAAATGCTCACATGCTGCCAATAAAAGCTCTATGTAGGAAGCCACACCATTTTCTTTCTTTAATTTTCATGTTTAATTAAAGGTGAACTTAATTGTTTTATTTATGAACTTTATTTATAAGGATTGCATCCTTAAGGGAGTATCAAGTGACTAACTAATATCCCAAGTTTTATTCAGAAGTGTATCTGGACATTTGTTGTATCAGATCACAGATGTGTTTTGACGCTTTGAGAACTAAGGAGCTAATTCTGCTTCAATGAGAAAAAAAAAAAAAGTATAAACTCACAACAACTACAGTCTTGCAGAGACCTGTTTGAATACCACTATAATTGTGCAAGAGATACTTGGAAACAGGGGACAACTGATCTCTGTGGATAAAGCGTTATTGTGCTGCAAGTGAAGCTGAATATCCAGAATCCTCAGTCAGTCTTTTCAATGGAAATGGGCTATAATCAGGCCAGAGAGGCTGAAAGCCTCTCCATGGGGATCAGATTGCAGAACTGTTTTGAATAGAAAACTCAATTCTTGGGATTAAAACAGACCAGAGATTTGGTCTGTGCACAGACTCTCTTCTGCATCTTAGTTTTTAATGTGGGCATTTGTCTATTAATTTGCTTTGATCACTCTGATTAAGCATCCTCAGGGTAAGTATCTTACTGTGGTGAACTAATGGCTTTCCGAGTCCTGATATACCCTGATACGTGGTCAGAGCCTCAGAGGAGAAACCTTCCATTAACAAACCTTGTATCTTATCTCAACATGAATAAGAGAAGCCACAGTGCAAAGGGCAGCAAAACCACTTCTGCCTCCTGTTCTCCCAGTGCAGCTTTGCCAATAGGTACCTGGCAGGAGTTGTGCTGGGAGGCAGCTTCAGCATGGTGCTGGAAGCGAGAGTGCAGGGCTCAGAACTGCAGGAGAGCAGAGGGGTGCTGGGGATGCTGCTGTTCAAATCCCCTCCCTTTCTCATTCTATGGCCTCAAAAACTTATGCCTGTCCACATTTGACACTGGGGAGGAGAACGGGGAGAATACTCTCTGGTTCCATCAGTTTATGCTGCATGTAGGTCGTATTACCTTAATATATCTGTTGTTTTATAAAATCAACAGGTTCTTTCCTTAAACCCAGTTGTAGTTTTTGGCTCAGTTCCTTCAGTAACAGCTGCTAAGGAAGCGTTTTCTTCTCATATTTCGATTAAATATTTTGATGGTTTAGCTTTTCATTGGAGGTTCATTTTTCAACTAAGTTCTTTTGAGTTTCTGTTGCTGAAAAGAAGAAAATAAGTTTAGCTTTTTCGATGAGAAAGAATTTGTATCAGGGGAAGGCATGAGGATAATGTGTCTGCTAAAAAGCTGCTTTGCATCAGACCCCATGTATATTACACCAGTATGATCTTAACACCCTGGAACAGTTTGCAGACCTGTTTATTTTTCCGTGAAACCATTATCTTTCATAGCACAACAAGCAAAGCAGCTGCCTCGGTAAGGCTTTTGTCCTAGATAACTATGAGAGGGTTTTCTGTCAGCCTCCCACTGAGTGTGTACAGAGCAGCAGTCATTACATCAGGTTTTGAGAGATGGTGCCAGATATGTTTCTGAGATGAATGACCGTGACCTGGTGCCTGTGATAGTGATGGATGAAGCTACACAGCCCAGGCTTGCCTTGAGGTGTCCCTTGCTATTGCAGGACTGCAACTGCCCTGCAAGGCTGGCTGCTGTGGTCTGCAAATCAGAGACTTCCTGGCCTGCTGAGGCATGTGGGGTGTACAGAAGGCAATAATTAAATAATATGAGTTCTCCTCATTTTAACAAAATGACAATACAAGAGCTGTGGGTAAGCAGCAGAGTCTCCTTTAGCAGGAAGGGTAACATGTAGGGTTTTACATTATAAAACCTTACCACAGAATTGCTTAGATTGGGAAAGCCTAAGATCATCAGGTCCAATCACGAACCTAACACTGACAAGTCCTTGACTAAACCATATCCCTCAGCACTACATCTACATGACTCTTAAATACCTCCAGAGATGGGGATTCCACCACTGCCCTGGGCAAGCCATTTCAGTGCCTGATGTCTGTGGTCACAATAGGGTTCTTCTTCCAGATCCACTGAGCAGATCTCCTCATATCTTATTTTCCAGTGAGGGAGACAGGGATGGACTGTGCCTGCAGGTTCTGTGTGGACTGTGGGCTGTTTCTCTGGCCCTGTAGAAATGGGGAAGGTTGATGACAGTTACTGTGCCTTGCTGTGCTGCAGCTGTGACACCTCATGCAGGATATGGTTGAATGGGCCAGACAGAGTAGGTCAGTGTGTGGCATTTAGGGTCCTGGAATGGGAGAGTAGACATGATATGACTTTGCCTGCTCCTCAGATCCAGGCACCACAGCTGAGGAGGGTGAGGTTGGACCTAGAAGTACATGAATTTCCGCCTCTTGTTGTCCAGAGGGCCTGGCTGGTGTGAAGAGTTTCTAGTGATTTCTTTTACAGATGACATAGGCTGTCTTCTATGAGATGGCCTTCCTACCCAGGGCAAAGTAGCCCACAAACTCCAAAGGCTGCTGCTCTTCATTATAGCCCAGTCCATCTAATTCCGGCTGATGGTTATGGGTGAATACCCAGCAGTCTCATACTGTAGGGTACTGTGCCCTCTGCTCCAGAGGGACTCACAGGGTTCAGTATGTCATTGATGAAGGTGTAATTCTAAGAAACCTGGAGGATTTGTTCTGTCTAGTAATGGTCTGTCCATTCAGACAGTGACACATCAGGCTTGGGGGGGGGGGGGCCTCCATGTAGAAAATGCAAGCTCCAGCCTGCTAAACAAGCATAGCCACCATCATTGAAAATGAAGGTTATACATTCATCGTTTAGCAGTGCCTAGAGTTAGGGTGTGGGAAATTTTCATCATTTTCATTTGAATTTTATCTTTTTTTGTCTTAGTTCATTTTGAGTGAAGAAACAGCTCATGATTCCCAGAGGCAGAAGTTCTCCCACCTTGAAAATGTAACCTGAAACAATAAAGTAATCTTCTGGATTAGCTTCTCTAGGCCTCAGGCATAATTGATTTTTATTTTGTGTCCAGCTAATTAGCTTGCTGAGAGATGTTAATAGTTAGGCTAATAATTACTGCACCTTTGCAGTCGACATTAAGGTAACTTTAATGTAGATACTTTAAAGATAAAAATAATTATTTCCAGATTACTTTCAATTAGGAAAAAATTATTTTATTTATATTCTTTCCCTATTTCAGGTGGTAAGTATGAACCAAATCACATGAAAGTTCAGTAACTTTTGACCATAGGGGAAAGTTACCATACTTGAGCATGTCTGATAGAGAAGGTTGGGAAAATGTGCTTTATTGTTTGGTGTTGATCTTTTTTTGGGTTAAACTGTGCCTTCAGTTGTTGAGAACAAAGCACACACAGCTTCGTTCATGCTTTATCCTAGCAATAGTGGTCAGCAGGTTTGGGATGTGCATAGTTGGCAGAATCAAATAACAAAAATGAATTCTGTCACAAGTACAGAAATAGAAGAAATAGAGAAAAACACTTTGCCCAAACTGCTGTGTAGTTTTGTTCTTCATCATCACTTTCTGCATTTGGAGCCATACACACATTTAAATGTATCTTCCCTGGCAGAAGTGATGGTGCAACCTTGGAAGAACCCCCTATTGCAGATGGGGACGTTGAGGCAGAGTCATTAAGTTCCTTCCCTAAATGTCACTGTGACCTGTTATGCATGGTGGCAGAGCTGGGCACCAAATGAAAACCGTTTATTAGAGAGTTCATGTCTCACTCTTCCCAGCAATCACAAGCAAACCACAAAAGTAAAAGACTTCTCTCTGTTTTGGAGCTCAGGGACCTTCCTTCTGCTCCCAGTGCTCTGAGGTTATTACACGGATGTGATTTATGCAGTAATTAAATCTACAGAATATAGTTAGGTGCTCAAATGCATTTTAAAATGGTATTTAAAAGATGAGTCCTTGAGGCCTGACATTTGGAGGCACTGACTCCCATCAATAGCCACCGAGGCCAATGGGACAATCTGTGCTTAAGTCACAGCATGGCCTTGAGCCAGAGTGCTCTAGTGCTGTGTGGGAGCAAGCCCAGAATGGCTTTCTCACAATGTATAGCTATCTATTTCACGTTAATTTGTATGACTTTGAAGCAGGAAGATAGCATGGGACAGTCTATCCTCTTGCTGAATAGCACCCTGAAAATTATTGCTCTAGGTAAGTACAGCGAGACCGACAAGTGAAATGCTCTTTTCTCAGGCCAGCCAGTGTGCCAGCTCGCTGATTATTTGCTGTATTTGATCTGGCATATATCTAGCGTGACTCATTCTCTGCAGCCCCAGGAAAATGTGCTCTCTATAAGCATTTTAGAGGCTCTGTGACTCAGTGTTAGGAAACAAGGAATTCCTTCTGAATGTGTTTCATCAAAATGGTGGGCTAGATTTTCTTAAGAAGTCAAAGGGAGGAAAAACGTCATACGTGTATTATCACAAGAGAAGAAGAGTTTAGTTTGCAGGCAAATGCTGAGAGATAGCGAAACCGTGTTTTATTTTAAAACGAATGTTTTTCTAAATATGCCAGAGAGTAAAGGATTTTGTGTTAGCTCATTAGCACTGGGTCTTGCTCCGCACCTTTTCCCTGCAAAGAAGTGGACATTTTGCACTAGCCTTTAAAACCAGAAGTTGATGCTATGGTGACTGTATCGTCTATATTCTGTTAACAGCCTCCTCGTGCAGGACCTGGCATGCTGTGATAGGAGCTGAGGTGGTGTGTGGATGGGCTCAGTGCTCAGGTGTCAGACAGGACACAACATACTGTAAAATGACTCTACCTACGCTGGGGAAGCTGAGCTGCCAGACACCACTCACAGCTGGTCTTGGTGGATCAGGGTTGGACAAGGTAGCAGGAGAAACACCTGAAAACCAGACTGGCCTAATGAATGCTCCACATTATTCAAAACAGAGGTGGTTATATTCTAATATAAAAAAAATAATCTGCATTATTGAAGCTGAACTAGACAAATGGCTCACTTTAGAATCACAGTGCTGTGTGGCAGAGTAGAATTATAGCTACCCTTTTACCTCTCCTTGTTTTGGGGCAGTGCTGCATGTTCAGACCTGTGAAAGCATATGTCAGCAAAGACTCAGCATGAAAATTATTTTTGTCCATGTACCTGGGGAGCAGGGAGGAGCTGATGGAGATATATGGGTCAAACACACTCTCTAAATCTTCTTTTTGTTTTCTGTTTTCAGGTGTTAGTGGTTCAAGTACAAATCAGTACAGGGATGGGACAACTCAGTAGGTTTAACTAGCCCAGGATGCTGCAACAGGGCAGGCTCTCTTCCACCACCCCCAGCATTTTCCCATGCCATTGTGGGCAGATCCTGTGCCTCTTACCTCCCATTCAGTCCAGTTCCTTCAAGGAATTGCCCTTCACAGTTTAGCAGAGGACCAGGCAGTAGTTAGACAAAGAAAGCTTGGGGAAGCTTTAGCAAGATCAGAGATTTATCAAGTTTCCCCTCTGCTGACCTCATTCCCAACTGGTTTCTTTTGTCTGGAGCCAAGGTCCCATGCAGGGCAGCTTCTCCTGCTGCTAGTCACCTGCCTGCAGATAATCTGACCTTTTCTTTCTTCAGTACTGGTAACACTTAGGAAAAAAAATGGTAGATTGGATAGCAAACCTTAGCTTTTATTGAAGGTTTAGATGTATCCCATAAAAATGGGACCAGGGCAGTTTTGGGCAGTAGAGAGGAGTGTGGGCAGCCAAGGTTGTTGCTGCTGCTGCTGCTGCTGAGGTGTGGTGTCCACTCCTTCTCAGGACAGGTGGGCACGGCTTGCCCAGAGATGTCACTGCAGAGCTGATGAGGAATCTTATGGTATGTACTCCTTGGCTTGCCAAGCTGTGCAGGTGGAAATGATTTCAGCTTAACTCTCTAACACACAAGCAGACTGGAAATTATTTTAGTATTCTGCAAGTTAAATACGAATTCCTTTCTTCCTTCTTTGTGTGTTGTGTTCTGATCAGTGCTCCTTTGTCTTGGCGGGCAATTGCTATTCCTAATTTGTATAATGAAATCTGTTGTCTCCTTGGACCAGAAGTTTTTCTTTGAACTACATAGACGCCGATTGTTATTGAAATGTGTGACATTCATTTTGTATGTTTGTTCTTAGGAAACTAAATGAGCAGATTTTTCATCTTGTTCCATGTGGTTTTGCCAAGCTAGCAGGCCATATTTTATGAGCACCAGACTTGTAAGCATCCATTCTTTTGACAAATTTGAACAGAATTCCTGCTTTCCTCAGTGTAAATATGGAAAAAAGGAAGGATGAACTGGGTGACTACTCATGATAATGTCTCATTCTTCCTTTATGGTGAGCCACATCAAAGCAGTCCTGAGAGAAGGGCAGTGTGTTTATACATATTTTTACAGGTACGGAAACTGAGGCAGGGCTTAGTGGCAAAGCTAGAATAAAGCTGAGATGCTGGGTGTCCAAAACCAGTGCTCTGTTTGCTATGTCACACAGTCTCCTTCGTGGTGTTTGCATTAGCAGGGCCTGACAACCCCTTAAACTCTGCTGAGTTTATTCTTGTAACAAATCCGTAAAGTATTGTTGCTTGGCTTATGTAGATAGGCTATTGAAGCAAATATGCATGTATGTGCTTCAGGAGCAAGGGAAAGAGCTAAGCACACATGGGAGAAGGATGGAGAAGCACACTGTAAACTCTGATCTACTGGGGAAAAAGAAAAGTTGATCAATTTTAAACATTCACATTCTTTCTCTGCTCAGTTGCGCCCAAAATGTTCTGTCCTGAATATTTATGTTACTGACTTGAGACCCTGGTCTTCAGTGTAATGTGTGGTTGCTCTTAATCAAGACTCCTAGAGCAAGACCACCAGCAGGCACTGCTCAAGGTTGAACACAGGCTTAGCAGTTTGCAGCATGCAAAGCTTTGCAGAGCCATGACAGTGCTGACGGGGTTCTTTGCTGAAGTCGGGGGGGAGAGTAGTTCTGCTACATCCTGAATCGGGTGTGATGAAATGTCAGCTGTGCAACCCTAGTACCCTACCAAAAGAGCCCTCATTCTGTGCTGTGGCCAACACAGCAGCTCTCTTTGGAAGGTGGGAAAGACCACCCCAGAGAGTAGAAACCACAAGAAACCTATAGTGGAGAGCCCTTTACCATCTCCCTAGGGAAAAGAGGTTGGAAAGCATCACTGAGATACCTGAGTACCTCATGCAAACAAAGCAGAAGGGTGTCCTTCTTAAAATGCTTGCTGGTGTAAGGCGAGAACACATGAAGCTAGGGGCTTAAATTTGTGAGCATCTGGTAATCTTGAGGCTTTAAAAAACCGGTGTGGGAATGTGGTTGCTGCATGCTGAGGGAGAGGGCGAGAGAGCAAGCAGCTCCATAGTCTAGTCTGGCTTGTGAATTTTTTTCAACTCCCCAAGCAACCTCTCCCCTCATGCAGAACCTGATTATAAAAGGTTCCTGCGGCTGCAGTGAATTTCAGCCTATAAATATATTAATTTGTGCTTTGTGCACTTTGCGCATCATTGCAGTGCTTCAAATGTTGTCTCAGCGTGTTGTTCATTACTGAGTCACTGAGAACGTATAGAAAGAAGTATGTGGGCTGTGAAACATTTTGGTTTTGTGATGCTTGGCTTGAGACAGTGCAGTATTTAACTTCCAGTCTATGTTTAAAGTGTATAGGTTGTAATAATGTTTGACATGAGTGTCAAATCTGTTCGTCTAGATAGAGTAAATCCTGTTCTTACAGAATCTGCATTGGTCTTTAGCAGTTCAAAACTATGGCAAGATTTCTGTCAAAAATGAAGGCAAGGAGTTTTTTTCTTCAGAAAAGGACAAAATAGAATATCAATTAATCTATTCTAAGGTCAAAAGTACAAGAATAAATGCAATGTTATAGTATTTTTGACAGCTGTGTTATCTTTCCTGTGACAAAAAAGAATTTTCAGAGATTTCTACTCTATTCCTTTTACAGAATATATGTTGGAAATTATGCTACTAGTGGGATTTTAAGAAGCATTTTTATCTTTCTTTTTCATGCTAATATGTCAAACTACTTTGAGGAAAAAAAGAAAAAAAGGAGAAGCAGTGAGCAATTCTGGTATCAGAATTGATTTTTAATTTTAAGTATTGCTAACATTGCTGAAATCTAGCTATGTAAGTGTATAGGTTACAATATATCTCCATATTTATGCTTGGCAATGTGAATAAAAGAATGCTAGAAGTGATGCTGGCAGCAAAAAAGAAGGTGGGAGATGGAAAATTATTGTCAAAAGTCTGGTGTCCTTCAAGATGCCTTTATAATGAAAATTATGCTTCTGTGTTTCATGATTTACACTTTCCAAACTATCCTGGAATGAAAAAACACTGTCAAAATATGTAAAATAGAAACAATTTTTTTCAAACAACTCTCGTCTTTACAGTCCTTGCCCAAAAATGCCAAATAATCAGTGTCTGTCTAATCTTTAAAAGCTTCTCTTATTTATGTGAATTCTGGTTATATTTTTCATATTTTTACAAGGCTCAACTAGCAGACATGTAAGTCTCACAGGTTCACTGGCTGAACTGCCTGTGTGCAGGGAGCTACCCAGCACAGCTCCAGCCAAGCTCCCACAGGGAGAAAAGGAAAATTTGTCTTGGCTTTAATCTGGACTGAGCTCCTTGGAATGTCAAAGTGGAGCTGGTTGCAAAATTGAGACAAATTTTCTTTTAAAAATTGGCAAAAATGGACACAATTTTTCACACACAAACATGTCTCCCCTACTCCCTTCTCACCCTCAGATTTCAGCAGAGGTAATGTGAACAGAGAAATTGTCAAGCTGAGTAAATGTTATTTAGAGACTCACTACAAATGCAGTCCTGCCTGTTTCCTTTTAAAGCATGGAAGGATGGATTTATACAGGAACTCCAAAAGACCCAAAACCAGCTCCTGTTTTTGTGGATAAGAGCAGATACCAACAATCAGCTACCACAACTAAGTTAATCTTGACCTTGGCCAGCTGCAATTAATACACTTCTTCCTTTATACCTCCTAATGCTGGAGAGATTATTATTTTCTTATGAAAAAATGAATATCTTTTTTCTCAATTTAAAGCTACAGCTCCATGCAAACATAGAATAGGGTCACAGAGGTTTTCAAATAAATGACCGGTGATAATGAAATGACACACTTAAACAAGGACATATGCTGGGGAAGCTGATGGAGCAAACCATCTCAAGTACCATCATGCAGTACATGCAGGGCAGTCAGATAATCAGGCCCAGTCATCATGGGTTTATGAAGGGAAGGTCCTGCTTGACTGACCTGATCTTCTACAGCATGATCATCCACTCAGTGGATGAGAGAAAGGCTGTGGATGTTGTCTATTTGGACTTTAGTAAAGCCTTTGACACCTTATCCCACAGCATTCTCCTGGAGTAACTGGCTGCTCATGGCTTGGATGGGCAGATGCTTTGCTGGATAAAACACTGGCTGGGTGTCCGGGCCCAAAGAGTGATAATAAAGGGAGTTAAATACAGTTGGTGGCCAGTTATGTGTGGTGTCCCCCAGAGCTCAGTACTGGGGCCAGTTCTGTTCAATATCTGTATCAATGACCTGGACACGAGGATCAAGTACACTGTCAGTAAGTTTGCAGATGACACCAAGCTGGGTGGAATTGTTGATCTGCTCAGGAGTAGGAAGGCTCTGCAGAGGGGTCTAAACAGACTAGATTGATGGGCCAAGGACAATGGTATGAATCTCAATAAGGCCAAATGCCAGGTTCTGCACTTTGGCTACAACAACCCCTGGCAGTGCTACAGGCTTGGGGACGAGTGGCTGGAAAGCTGCTCAGCAGAGAGGGACCTGGGGGTGCTGACTGATAGCTGGTTGAATATGAGCCATCAGTGTGCCCAGGTGGCCAAGAGGGCCAATGGCATCCTGGCCTGTATCAGGAATAGTATGGCCAGCAGGAGCAGGGAAGTGATTCTACCCCTGTACTCAGCACTGGTGAGGCCACATCTTAAGTACTGTGTTCATTTTTGGGCCCCTCACGAGAAGAAGGACACTGAGGCCTTAGAATGTGTCCAACAAAGGGCAACAAAACTGGTGAAGGGCCTGGAGCACATGTCTTATGAGGAGCAGCTGAGAGAGTTGGGGTTGTCTAGCTTGGAGAAAAGGAGGCTGAGGGGAAACCTTACTGCTCCTTACAACTACCTGAAAGGAAGTTGTAGAGAGGTGGGTGTCAGTCTGTTCTCCCAAATAACAAGTGATAGAACAAGAGGAAATGGCCTTAAGTTGTGCCAAGGGAAATTTAGATTGGATATGAGGAAGGATTTCTTTACCAAACAGGTTATCAGGCACTGGAACAGCTTGCCCAGGACAATGGTTGAGTCCCCATTCCTGGAGGTATTTAAGAGTCATGTAGATGTAGTGATATGGTTTAGTCAAGGTCTTCTCAGTGTTAGGTTAATGATTGGACTGGATGATCTTAAAGGTCTTTTCCAATCTAGAAAATTCCGTGATTCTGTGGTCTTTCATAAAAAACAGGTAAGTACAGTAGAAAGTCTTTAGCACTGACCTGACTGCACACATTGAAGATGTTACCCCTGTTTTCAATGGGAAATTTTAGATTAAGGTTAAGCTTTTGAAAATCATGTTCTAGAGAGGTTGCTTTCACAGCCTGTTTCACAAAGCATCTTCTCCTTGCTTACTTATCACGGAGATGAAAGAGATCTCAAGCTGCCCATTATTTCAATATTTTGCCAAAGGCACTCTAAAGCTACACAGACTTCAATGCATGAGAAGGATGTGAAATATCTGTGGGGATGGTCCAGATGCATTGTGATCTCTTAATTGTGAGGCTCAGCAAAAGGAATAGAAGAATTTAAACACCTGAACTCTTGTCTTTCACTTCGTTCTGAGCACTGATACGGTCTTTGATAGGACATTTGGGGGTTTTGGCTCTGTTCTGAAAAATTTTCATGTGAACTCAGCAAAAGTGTAGAGTCTTCTGGGACATAGTCTGTAATTCCTAATTAATGTCAATGGAATTGGTACATGAAAACTAAGGTTATAGGCTAGTTTCAAGAGGTTTTTGCATATCAAGGAAAATTATTTTTTCAGTGACAAATAGAATGAATGCCAGCCCCTGCTAACCAAAGAGAGAATCTTGACTGAAATGTCAAATATCCAAATACAGCAGATATAACTACAGCTGATTTAAAAGAACTCTACTGTATAAAAACTCTCGTGTAGAAAATCTAGATTAAAAAAATGTGTATTCAGACTTTTTCTTTCTCAATGGTTCTCAAAATCAATTCAGTTCTCTTCATAAATGAGCAATTGCTTACCTAAATTTATTTTCTTGGTTTCAGGCTTTAAACATTAATCCCTGAAATACTCAACATGCAGTGCCAGAATTAATCTCAGTCCTGTCATCTGAATGAAAAATTATGACTTCAGTGACACCTGTCCATCTTATTCTTTTATATATTTTTTTTTTAGCAGATAAAGCCAGCTGGATCTGGCAGAATATAAGTCACTAAATCAGTGGTAAATGGACAAAAATGAACAGAAACACTCTTTTTGTGTCTTGGAGCTGCAGTGGATCTTAAGGGTTAAAAGCAGAGAACATCAGATTCTTGCTATCCTCTCTACAGCTTGTAAAAGCAACCTTAAGTTCAGCTCTGTAGATGTCAAAATGAGATGATGATAGTTTTACCTTTTTTCTTTTTTCTGAAAGTAGCTGCAGAAATTTAGATTATTTGTATTTATTTTGTTGTTGTTGTTGTTTTTTTTTTTCTATAAATGTCAGACAAGAAGTGTGGCCACAAGAACTTTAGAAAGCTAAAGGAGAAGTCTGATGTTGGAGAGGGGTCTTTTGTGCAGTTTTAGGGAGCATCTACACTGAGATAGCTGGATAATAATTACAAACTCCGATTCAGGATTAAATCAGCTGGTTCAAGTCCCAAGTACAAGCTAGCTGCATCTGTATGAAGTAGCACATGATTTAATTTACTTTGCTGACCTTCCTTTGCATCCTGGCAGATTACAGGTTGCTGCTACCAACTTCTCACAATACTTTTACTAAGTCATACAAAACCAGCTTGGTGTCTGCCCTGCTCTGTCCTACTTGCCACCAAAGGCTCACATACTCATGCTTCTTCAATGAGGTTTAGGGATCCACAGAAAGGCAAAATTGCTGATACTTCCAACCTCAAACTCAGTAAAAATACAGGAGTTGTCACAAATCATGAAGCTGTTTTTGAACATGGGAAAACATGAAAATAATAGGTAATAAATAATTTTCTTCACCATATTTTTTCAAACATCTATGGTTTATCCACATCAGATTATTTAGCTTTGCTCTGCAGCTGAGGATGGAACATTACACCTACTTTTTGCAAATGAGAGCTAAGATTTGCTCTTTATTTACTTGTTTCCAGGAAGCTGCAGTTTTAGAGTTAAAATTCACCTTTCCCTGACAGGATTTGGTCTTACTGGTTGTGTCCCACATCAACAATCTATTTAGCACTTCCTTTTTAATTCATTAACTTTCTAAAAGAGCTTTTCAGACCCTTGCTCTGAAGGTGATCTTTTCCTCTTCCATTTTTTATTTCTGTCAACTTCCACATAGTGCTTTATTTTTATTTTTTTTTCCCCAAGATGAATCTTTTCTCTCAGATCTTGCTGTGTTTTCTCCATTACAAATTTTCTTCCCAGTATCTCAGGTTGAGAAGATGACACTATAAGCCTGATCAATAACTGTGTTGCTGTGTCCATTTGCTTTAGCTTTCCTCACTCATTATCTGAAGAATGACAACTTTTCTGTGTTATTTCTTTGGTAGACGCTTTTTAAAAAGCTGTGTTCAAAATAAAGAACACATCCTTACTTTTGAATAAAACCCTGACACAGAACTTCTGGATCAATCATGGCAGGATTTAAAGATTTTGTTCATCTGTGCTTGGTTTGAGCCTTCCAGACTCCTCTACCTTTCTTGGACACGGAGTTGCTCTATTTGTTCTTGTATCAGTAGGGTCAGTTTTCTGGGAAGAGTTGTGAGGAAGTGGTTCACAATTCAGTCCACTATCATTTTCGCCAAATCTCTCTCCCTTGCATTTTGAAATTTTCACAGAAATCACAGCTTATTTTTGGAAATCCTTTTGTACACTGGCTTGTAGTCTTGCACTTCTGTATGCTGTTACAGTGCAAAGGATAAAGATCAGAAGTTTTCTTTCTCCTTTTCCTCCAACCCTAGATTAAGGACCCATTTAATGACATGAGGAGATGGCAAATTCAGAACTACATAAGGAACATATCTTTTCATTCAGCTTGTAACTTGAGGTGGAACTCACAGCTTCACCATTGTATAGAGGCCATAAATACATAGATAGGTCACAGGAAGGATTGAAAGTATATGGGGATAATAAAAATACCATGATATGCAACTGTAAGAACTAACATTTTGGAACACATTTATCTCTTTTTTTCCTCCTGTACTAGAGCCAATCAAACACTATTAGAGATTAGAGGAGACCAGGAGTTGGAGGTATATCAAAAACCTTCTTCCATGTCAGGGATGGCTTTTGCTTTCTTCTGAAACATGGGATACCATCTTCTATGAGAAATTGAATTGATAGACTGGAGTGCAATGATTTGTTTTCTCATTCTGATATGAAGAAGATAACTCAAGGCATTTGCGTGTTTGAAAAAGTGCATGCATGTGGTATAGAAAGCTTGTCTTTGGAGCCCAAGCACTAGAGAGAAGATGGACAACATATCACAAAGGAAGTAAGTTAGCTTAATGACATGACTGTTTAATTGTGCAAAGAAATTATCTTCTTCACTTCACTGTTTGTAAAAATGAACTTACATTCAGATTTTAAGTAATATATCCATAAATTTATGTTTAATGCCACTGCACAGAGGCCTTCCCAGATAATTCAAAAGCTGATCTCCTTGAAGTCATTGAGACTGTCATTTTGACTAGATAAATTTTATGTTCTATGTGTAATAGCAGAGCTGGATGATGTGAGCTGTGCTGAGTGGGCTTTCAAACTTTGGGAAGATCTGTGTGGATATTTCATTTGGTTTTTTATTCTTTCCCTCTTTATGCACTTATATCAGAGGTTTAAATGCAGCAGTGTTACCTAAAACCTTCCTGCTCTGTTGAAATTGATAAAGACCAGCATCATTCCTTTGACTTCGATACACTCACACTGGTTTATATGGCCTGAATATTTTACCGTGCTAAGGTGGAAGCTGAGGCAATTCCTTAAAAAAACTGAGCTGAGTACTTTTTATTTATCTAAACTTTCATGTCTGTCTAATTTATTTATCTATTAATTCCACAAAGATCACAGAACTGTGGTGACTACATCTGAATTGCCCTACTCAGATTGATCAAAATTTCTCAGTCAGACACAAAGAGGTTGTTGCCAACCACTTCAGAGGGTAGCATTGCATCTGTGAAGTGATTCTCCTGGTTCTACTGGGACCCTTTGATATGCAGGACATTGGGGACACTGCTGGCCTTGGAAAGGCATGGGAAAATACAAATAGAATTTAACATAGAATTCTGGAGAGGGAAAAACACATTCAAACACAAATATTTGTTTCAGCACCCTGTTCTAAATGTTCAGCACAGTACATGGGGATTTCCTTGCTCAGCTCCGATCAAATATATATTAATGGAAGTTTCATAAATAAATCCCTGAGCTTCTCTAGGAACAGCTCTTCTGTATTTATTATTCTTCTTGAATTTCAATGCCCCTCAAAGATTAAGCAACCCCAGGTTTTATTTTACTTTTGTGGGAGTTTGAGTAAGTCATGATAGCATCCTGGGAACATGACGAGTGTGATAAAGACCATGTTCTTTATTGGACTTATCACATCACTTGCATATTAAGTGAGAATATTTTCTGTTTCTCAAACTTCAGTATGTGCTGATGCAATGCTTGTGTCAGCAGTCATTTGAAGGAAGCTGTGAGAAAGAGTTTTTAGGTTGATTGTCCTAACTGGTGTGAATTCTCTTGTGAAATGCAAACTGATCAATACAAAAAGATGAGGTAGACTGGGCAATGTCATTAGCTCTAGGACTGTCAAATGTTAGTGAGGTTAACAGCTGGTTTATCCAGACACTGGCCTCCAAATTCTCCTTGAGCTCATCTCAGAGTAACTGATTCTTAGTTCTACGCATTTGATGAGTTTCCCATGAATGCAAAAAAACTCCAACCCTAAACCCTAACAATGTTTTGTTGGTTTTTTTTCTTCTAACTGATGATCTTTGAAGGTAGAAATTTATCTGGTTGTTCATAATAGCTGGTAGGTTAGGAACCTATTTTACACTACGTCAATATTGATTAAGGTCATGCTCTTCCTTTCCACCAGCTGCAATGAAGAGACAATGTCTGTGGGCTGTCTGTCTACTTCACTCCTTTAATGCTTCAATACTGTGCCAAAGATGAAAAAAAAATAAATTTCTGCTCATCATGTTCTTTCACTCTCAGTTTTCAAACTGAATTTTCATGTCTTTGTAAAGAATTTCTCCGGTTCATCCCTGCTTTCTGGAACTGCCGTGTAAAAAATATGTTCCAAGCTGTGCATAAAGTCAAGCCAGATAATGCAAATGGTCTCTCTGTTCATCTATGTACACTATATGCAGATTGAAGGTGGATGTTAAAGAGAAGCTATGCTTTAGATTTTTTTTAGTGCCTCTTCAGTTTAACCTGCCAGGGGCGGATTTCACCTGTTAAACCAAATCTGAATGGCATCATGCAACATTTTCACACTAATGCTGAAACTCATTTTGCCTTCATTAAAAAACCCTTCTTTTCTGGGAGCAGGAAATAAAGTGTCACAGGAAGAATCTCTTAGAAGCAAAGCATTCTTTGTTTGTCAATAGATATGTCAAACAGGGCACAATGGATAAAAGCAGTAAAGACTTATCTGATGATGATTCTTTTATCCAAACTGTAATTTTTCTCTCAAATAGTAGACTATCTCCTTAAAAGCATGTAGTGCTTGTGATCAGACAGCTTCCTTTAAATTGCCTGATCCCTCTAATCACATCTGCTTGACTTGACTAAAAACCTTGTAACCTGTAGGTTACATCTACACAGCTACAAGTGTGTCTGCTCCTGGAAGTAAATCCTGGTTCTGAGGCCAGGTGGTGTAAATTGGTTTTGGCTGCATTGCTGTTAGCTCCTTTAGGAGCAGAGTGGCTGCATCCACCCTACATAGCACTTGGCCCTGGATGTCTTCTATGCCCCATGTGATGCCTCTGTAATTTTAAAATGCAATTATATTTTTGGGTGGAATTTTTTAATTCCAGTGTTCAACAGTAATGACAAATGCCTGACTCCTGAAATATTAGTAAGCTTTGCTTAAAGACAAACCCTACTGTAGAGGCAAGCTTTTAGGTGTTAGTTCCTCCTTCCCTTTTCACTGCTGCTAGATTTCTTTTTTTTCCTTTGTCATTTCTACAGAATTAGCCATGCTTTCTAGGTTTTTATTTAACCTCCCTAAAGCAGGGGGAACTAGGAAGAAGCAACACAGAAATTCAGGTATACTGAATACACTTTAGTCTGTGAATATCTTTGCATGACACAAAACAAAGAAGGCTTCTGAGTCTGGATGCAGCTTAACCACGCTAACATGGTGCTATGTCTGCCTAACACTATGGTAGTGCAGAAAGGTATTTCCACACCCAAGCTGTTGTGCAGAGCCATGCGAAGTGACTTACCTCTTAGGAATGCGCTTGCTCAAGGATATCTGTACTGTTTTGTATTTTTAACATAAGACTTAATATTGAGGATGCAGTGTGTTCTCTAGAATCATTACCACTGGCAAAGATACACAAGAAAGGAAAATCTTAGTGTGAGCTCTCAGATTCCAAGTACACTTTGCATGGAGAGTTGTACAATATTTATAAAGTCAATGTGTTTGATCTAGAAATCATTGAGACACAGCAAACACAGAACTCTGTCATGCCATATTTTTTCAAAACAATGCCAAACTCCCTAGTGTAACATATCCTGAAAATATGTTTACAAGTCTTTTTATTAATATTACTGTTTACAAAATGAGAAATGTAGGAATGCATGGCCTGTTCAAATCACTAGAAAGCAAGAACACACTGAAGCTTCCTATGCAATAAAGAAGCAGTGTAGAATTTTTATTCATTTCTTGGAAATGAAAAAAACAAGAATTTTATTTTCTTAGTTGTGGTATAAAGCATGACTAATTCTCCTTCTATCAACAGTTGTGCTTAGCTATGTTTAAAAGAAAAGATGATAGCCCTTTTGTATGCTGTAGGGGGTATTAGAAAATGAGTGTTCTTAGAAAAAATGTCAAGTGTAAAAACCTTCTTGTACAAACCCCACATCTTAACAAACAGAGGCCAAATTCTTCCTACCTGTTCTATCAGGTCAGAAGATTGCAGGAAATGGGCAGCCTAGAGTATCAGAGGGTCTCTAATAATTTTATAGAGGAAGATGAGTGAGTTTCCAGAAAGCTTTGAATTACTGACCTTCTCTTCCAATTTGAGCTAATTCATTAGCTTCATAAAAGCCTTTTGGCACTCTTTCAATAATTATTTTTTTTCCACATATTTGAGTTCTGAATTAGAATTCAGCTCTCTGAAGAAAAGAGAGTGCTATAAACAGTCTTTCTAACAGATGAGCTGAAAATCACTTCTCCTGAGGGCTGAAATAGATCTGTAGGGAATTTTCTGTGATTAATTTTTGGATTGTTTCATAGGACCTTTCCATGCTTTTATTTTCCCAAGTGATCAATCGTAAGCAAGACTAATAATGCAATAGCACATGTGGTCACTGATCTCCCATGGGCACAGGTGTTTTGGGTTTTTTGTCTTCGAAAACTGGTGTGCCAAATGTTACGTATGTGGGGTTTGTTGGTTCCCTAAGGACAACTTACTGATACCCTAAGGCTCCTTTCCTGGCCTTTATTTGTACGGTGGGATCTACGATGACTACAATTTCCATGCTTACACACATCTAAGCTTTCTTGAGCGACCACTTGTACAGAAAGACATTCTCTATTTCACTTTGCCATTTTGCTGAGAGATGACATATTTCAGTCAGAGTTGGTGGAGTTCCACATGTTTCTAATGTCAAATGTTCATTAGAAGATGAACCATTGCTATCCTCTCATTTGCTACAAAGCAACCATATATTATGGCTATGGCACCTAAACTATTTGTTGCTAGAACATCACTAAGGTTGCAAAGCTCCAGGAAAATCTGTTCACTTTAGATGCATGAAAACTTGGATAGACCTAAGCTCTATTTTTTACAGAAGTTTTTTACTGCTTGAGATAATCTCAGTCAGTAACAGAGCATGCTGCCTGATAAGAAGGTTTTACTACCACTCTGTCTGGTGTAGATGTATAAAACAGATGCAAGAACTAGAGATGCCTTCCCTATCTCCGCACTGCTAGGCTGGGAAAGGGTGCTGTGGAGTGGTTTGTTGCTACAATAAACAGTTTTTACGTGAAAAGTCTGGCAGAAGAATCCTGCATTTGCCTGAACTCCACGATCTGTTCTAACTCCAGCCTGGTCTGCTGTCTAAGGGCTATTCCTTATCTGGTTTTGTACACCATTAGAAACAATATCCTGGAATATGTCTGAAACTCTGTCAAAGATAATTTTGTCAAACTCCTATTCCTACTTTTGCCAAATTATGAACATTTTCAACACTATTCTCAAATCAGATTTATTCCAGAAATGTGTATTTGTAGTGGTTATAGTATATCCAAATCAATTAATGAATTCTGCTGGAGATTCCTGTCTCCTTCACTTTAGAACAGTATTGCTTCAAAATAGAGTAAATACCTCAATGTTTGGTGTATAAATCTTCACCTTTCCTTCTGTCTTCAAGAAAGTTTTGTTTTCTTGGATATGTATCTCTGAAAAATACATTTGTGACTATACCCGATGTTTGATCCTGCTCTGTACTATCGTTTGTGTGTGCGTGTGTACATAACTGCTGGCATGATAGTAATTAATATGACACTGAATGTTAATGTTGTCCCTTAAGTGGGTGGATTGGTATAACCAACATGCACATGTTTTCCTAGTGACACAACTCCTAAATCATGTTCTGCTGGAAAGAGTTTACACCTGTCATCAAGTGTCTCTTAGTTCACAAGACTAGGTGTAGGTGTATTTAAAGCTGTCAGCTCTTTCAGCCTTCACTGGCGCTAACTGAAGGGAACTATGTGAAGGTTGAGGATTGCAATGGTAAGAAAAAGAAAGAAAAGCCACCACTCCAGGAATGGTGGTACCCAGCAATATGAAAACAACAGTGAGAATGGGAGAGGGGTTCCGGACATGGGGTACAAATACAGAGTCTAAGAAATTGTATGACAAATTGAATGTGTGGGAGGAAGAGAAGAGAAAACCAGCAGAAACTAGAGAAAGAGATGTGAGTAGTATATCCCTGAGGAAAAACAGCCAGACAGAGATTTTAGGAAACATAACACACTGGAAAAGTAGGTTTGGCAATTGTGAGTGAAAGGGTTGTATACTGTCGTTTGTTTCTACCTATTCAGAGAAACTGAGCTTTGTTGATCCTTTGCAGAGAAACAAGGTTACATCAAAGACTATAACCTGGTTCTTACCAGACATTTCTTTTTCTTTAAATTGAAGTATTTCCACAGGTTCCCATTTACTTACTGACTGCTTTGGTCAAAGTGATAACAGTATTTAACTCTTAAGGCAAAGTAGGAAAGTGACCTGGGGGAGACTGTTCTCCTTTCTCTTCATAATGCCTAGCAGCTTTTTGTGTGCATTGTGTGCGTGTGCTGGTAATTTACTGCAATGAGCACAACTTCTACAATTGCTCAGTTGCAAGCTTTTGATAAATGAGGGTCAGGAGCTTGTGGGGATGTTTTAAAAGAGCAGTTCCTGCAGGTAACACTTTTCCGTATTTCAAGCTTTTCTGGAATGTCTGAACTACTTGGCAATGAGCACAATGGATTTACAATGAGGCTTACCTTTAATCACTTCTTTTTGCATAGATACCACTTCTAAGCAATCACATGCCTCTTATTTAATTGTACAGCTGTTCTCTAAAAGGAAAGCTATGCTATTTGATTTACCCCAGCAGTACTGAAACAATACTGATTGGGCTTTATTCTCAGTGTGTAATATATGGACTAAGGAGGGCAAAGAAAAGCAGAGATTTTTATTTTGTCTAATTATGAACCTCCTCTTACAATATGAGGAGGTTTGAAAGGTCAACCTGAATGTGAGTGTTATTGAGTATGTTGAGAGGACTTGAAAAACAAGTAATAAAGAGAAAAATCATGAAGATCTAATCAATATAGTTAATGGAGCATTCAGCACACTCTTCAGGAGGCAGCAGGAGCTCAATCTAGCTGACCAGATATAGGTGTCCAAGTGTCAACTTAAGCAATATTTGTTAGCCCCATAAGGCTGCCTCAAATAACAACAACAACAAAAAAAATGTCAGATAGCTCTGGACATCTATGTTAGGCAACCAAGCTCAGATTTGGCTGATCTGATGCATTTTGTATTGACAAGGACTTCAATTTTGTTCTCCATCAATAAGCATTTCTTGCTATTTGAGAGATCCTGTCTTGCTCTGCCTGTTCTCCATCTATGACTCCAAAAGAGAATAGGTCTCCTGTAGGTCTCATGCCACATCTACCAGCCACATGCAGGTATCTCAGGCAGCCTAAGCATATCTTACATCTATACCTCTCTGCCTAACCAACTGAACTGAATGTCAGTAAAGATGTCTTAATTTCAGCTGTATCTCACCTTAAGTATCTCATCTCGTGCTCACTCAGTGACAGATTAGGTGCCTGATACCATCACTAACAAGTGCCTGTTATTGAAGTCCTCCATCTTGGCATGATGTTTGCACAGGAATGCTGTGGGTGAGTGAAAAGAAGGGCAGGTCAATGTACTTTGTGACATTCCTGAAAGAAGGCAAAGCAGTGAATGGTATTGGATGAGAGGAGCCGATGCTTAAAATGGGCTCTCATTTAATTGTAGAGCTGTTCTTCAAAAATAAAGCTGTGCTCCCTGATTTGCTGGGGTGGCACTGAAGCAATACTGATCAGATTTTATTCCCAGTGCATGGACTGAGCAGGCCAACATACTCTTATAATAGTATTATTTTTTGTTGTTTGGTTGGGGTTTTTTTTTGTTTGTTTTTTGCTCCAATTATTTGAATCTCCAAACTTCAAGTAAGTTTATGGTGTTATGATGGGAACTGAAGCAACATATGTTAAGCCATAGTCCACTCCTATGATAACAATTACTGCTGAAAATTATGGTCATGACAATGTGGGGCCAAGGACATGTCTATATTCTCTCTCCAGCTGTGCTGGAAGCTGTCATTGGTAGGTAAAACTTGCAGGAAAAGGAAGAGAAAACATGCACAGTAAGATTGCAGAGCTTCTACCCACAGGCCTTCCTTACAACTGTTGTAATTTTTTTCTACATTGATGATTTAAGACTGGCCTGAAAAAAAAAAGTCATGCTTTAAAAATTAAGGCAGTAAATAACACATGCATTACTGGAAGAGCAGGATCATAGAGAGGTAGCATACCATTTACTTCTTGCAGCCATTTAAAAGAAAAGAAGCAGAGTCTTAGACAAAATAGGGGTAGAAAAAGTGATAAAAACCATTGTTATTAAAATACCATATCAGTCTGAAAGGCAAGCAACACAAAAACAGGAAGAAAATACATCATTTCAAACCACACTGAGAAATCTGGCTGAGAGTAAGATGACTTTCTTGAGAGCTGTTACTGGTGTGGAGACACCAATCTTTGAAGCTGATTTTTCATTTTGGCGGATTTATAGTTCAATCAAATATTCTTATTGATTTGAGGATGTGGTATTTTCCTTAGGAAAGGGATAATGAAAGAAGGTGTCTAGTAAACTCTCCAGAGATTTCAGCTGCCTGGATGCTGATTAAGGCTGACACTGTTGGAACACTGATTGTGTTGCTCTGCCTGGCTGCCCACTGTGCCATGCCTTTAAAGACTAGGTTGTAGACCAATTAGCTAATTTTAATTGTGCTTATATTAGTTTCAATTAGCCTATGAGATGCCAGAAAAGCTAAGACAGATTTTAATTCTCGTTTTAAAAATAAGTGCATAAAAGAATCAAAGAATGCCTCATGGAGTGTTGGTATTTGCATCAGTGTTTTGGAAAGGAGAAAAAGCATCAGCCTTCCTGGTCATAGTCAAAGAATTGGAATGAGACCTTAATAGAATGAGACTTTAACAGAAGCTAATTTTCTGGTCTCATAGGTAATATTTCTTTTTTTGTTCATTCCTTTACTTCCATGGCAAATAAAATCATTGACATTGTGTATGTGATTTAAGAACTTATATGTCATTTTCAAAAGCTAGCTTTGGCACACTGGAATGAAAATAATAATGACTTCCAGTGAAACTTTGGGTCTAGACAAGGTTTTCTTAGGCTGACGTTCAGCATCTCTGCACCTCTGAAGATTTTTAGTCTAAGTCCCTATATGGTATTTGGAAGAGTTTCCTGCCTCCAGTGCTTTCATTCTGCATCCAGCGCCTTACAAGTCTGATGCCCATGCATTTGGACTGCAGTTCTCAGCTTCTGAGTATAAGACTCTTTCTGGGTCAAACAGTTTATGCTGTAACATGGACACTACCAAAAAGTCAGTGGACAAAGTCTGCTTTTCTTTGTGGGAAGACAAGTGTGAAACTGAGGCAAATTAACTTTGGTGCTGTAAAAAGGCCTCCTAGGATCACATTCTGTCATCTTTCACATCTTATTCCACCAGTTATTGACATACTTTATCCTGCATTTTGCATGTACCATTTATTGTTGGAAATCCCATAATGAATGATGTTGTTGCTATCCTGTGGATGGAGAAAATCACGCTTGGATTAAGATCACTTAATACCATGCCTCTGTAGGTGCAGAATATCTAGTTCTCATTCTGCCTTAACTCCCATGAAGTTAAGCCAGCAAAACTGTCTGTGATGTTTATCTCATTAATAGTGATCAAAACAATTAAGCTTGTTTTGAGATACTTGAGTTATATTAGTGATAAAATGTTGCAGTTTTCCCTATCCAAACTCTGAAACATAAATTACAACTTGAACCAAAAAAGAGTCGGTGACATTAGAAATGTACAAATCTCTCTTTGTCTGTGAAGAGGAAAAAAAAAAATGAGTAGACTTACAAATGTTTTTTGCATACAAAGCATCTGTTTATGCTGACACAGATTATTATTCTCACTGATAAGTAAGTAAATAAATTAAAAATATATAATTTTCTGCCTGGGAAGACACTGGGTTGCAAAATACAGTAAATTAATTCACTTACGTGGACATATTTCTTAAGTGGTTATGAAAACTAGACCCGTAGCCTGCAATGATGCACAGAGCCACCAGAGGGTATTTTGAAGACTGGTCTGTACCTGAACTTGACACATCCCGAAGAGATGTTTTGCCTTTGTCTTCAGAATGCTGTTTAAACTACTAAGCATAAAGTCTTTTGCTCAACTGCTGATAAATCTCAATTATGATAATTTCATTTTCAGAAGGTTTCTTTCTTAGGATTTAGAACAACAAGGGCAAAATCCATTACAAAACAAAGGTAGAAGCTGCAGTGCAGAAGAATCTCCAAGATCACAGCAGCTGGAAAACATAAGCTGTCAGGGTCCCGCACCGGCTAAAGACGATGTCCTCAGTCCTAGGCTGCAGCAGATTCGTACTCAGCATAGTCCAGCCATGGGTAAATGAAGCTGTTTTAAAAAGCAGGACTGTTTTAATTTGTATGGGGGTTGCCAGTAACCAAAGAAAACCCAACATGTGGAACTGGTGATGTCACATCCCTTTCTGAGAAAGTACAAGTGATAGAAAAGTAAGAGGATCATGTGCCAGATATGTCTCCTGAAAGCCCCACAGCTCTGGGCACTCTGCTGAGCCAGTGATACTGCTGTGCAATTTGTTCTATGTCTGTTGTTGAAATGGGTTTGCTTAAACATTTCATTTATCCATGCTTATTTGTTTTAAAGTCTATGCTAAACCTTGACCACTTACAGAATTGGACAGACAGTAAAGTGGCTTTACTGAGTATGGGCAGTACTTCACTAAATGGAATTTGTGAGATTCTAATAAGCAAAGTTTCAACTGCTTGAGAATATAAGTGTTTCAGGATGATGATGATTACAATAATAAGGTATGAGGTAGGAGCCTGACATTCTCTAAAACACAGAGAAATAGTGAGGAACAAGTTTACGATTCCAGAAGGTATCACTGAAGAGGGATCCAGTTCCCATATATTCTCTCCTTGTCCATGTAAGCAGAATTATGTGAGGATGGAGTGAAGCTTGGACTGAGCTCCTAGCAGCATGAGCTGATTCTGGATATTTTCCCTCAGGGAAGGGCAAATATATTCAGGACATGGCATCTCACAGAGAGGCAAGCTGCCATTTGGGCCAGCATCCTGGGAAATGGGCCAAGGACCACAGCTTGGTCAAAGAGGACCAGTGGGTTACCAACAAACCAGAACACTGACAGCACCATGGCATCTGCTTTGGCTGAATATACCCTGGAGATCCTGGATTGCTACTGAGCTCTGCAGATTTTTTTTAGCAAATAACCTTTTTGGGGTTGCTGCCTAATCCACAGAATTAAAGCAACTTGGAAAAAAGGAATAGGATAAGTGAGGGCTTTTTCAGAGCCCTGCATGTGATACCTTTAGGGCTATAATTTGGATGTCAGCTGTATGTTAGGTTTCTGATAGCTAAGATTTTCAAAGAAACAAATTAAAACTATAGCAAAGTGGTCAAGAGTATTTTTTTTTTTCTTTCTCAAAGCTTACTGTTGTTTTATTTATTTAGTCTTCTCTCTCCTTTCCACCTATCATTGTGTCAGGTTTAATAGGACCTGAAAATAAGATGCTAGAAAACACTAGTGGCAAATCTGATCTATGCGTGATTACCCTTTGGCTACTTTACCTCCAAACTGAAATATATAAACAACATATAGATGTTACATGAGTGATTTGACCATGAATAGCTTCAGGTGCAGTAATGTGAAACAAAGCTGGAAACAACCATATGGTCACAGACATGGCTAGCATATTTCAAAAAAAAAACCTCAACCTGTGCTTTGAAGTATATTATGATGCAGTGGGGGGAAAAAAAAAAAAAGAGGCTTAAAGCAACATTTAGAATATCACTCTGAAAAGCAAATGATAAACATTTCACATGCCTTAAGTAAAAAATGTTATTCCTGTAAACCATCTTTTACCTACTAATTTCCCATTCATTTCATTGTGTAACATTAGTGAGAAAAAATTCCCACCAAAATCACATGAAGTCTAAAAATCTAGTGATAAACTTTTCAACTCGGCTAAAGAAGTAATTTTTTTTTTACTTTTTTCTTTTAAAAATATTATTTATTTAGAATGGATCTTACCATTACATTGTTAACACAAACATAACGAAATAATAGTCTGGTTAGTGGGATAATGTATTTTTCATTGGCTTTTTATCATCTTTCTTTAAAAAAACCCGAAATTCAACATTCACTGATGAGGGTGAAATAGTATAATAAGGTTAATGAGTAAAGAAATAACACAAACCTGCTTTCATCACACTTAGCAGCTTGAAATCACAAAACAGACCAAACAGATGCTTTGGAATGCAGCCGAGGAGTTGATCAGTAGAAGCTGATTATCTATTAATGAGAGGTTTTTAGTGGTGTACCCTGGTGTAAAAATCACTAGACTCCATTCAGGCAGCCATCAGTTGCAAATACCATGTATATGAATCACTTGATTGATGTACAAAATTCAAAACAGATTTTCCCCAGTGCCCTATGGGTTGTCATGCACTGATGCTCTCCTATATGTTTATGTTAATGAAACAGGATTTTTCAGTAAGTAAATATGTGTTGTATTTAATTAAACTCACTGCTGGGCTCTGTGAGAAAATGTAGTCCCATTGTTCAGGAGCACTATTTGATGGCAGTTCTTTGTTTTCACCCCAGCTTTCCTTCCCAGTTGCCTCAGTCCCCTGACTAAATTGGAGCTGAGTTTGTTCCATGCCAAGATGTTATGAGCACCACACAAAGACTGCCAACACAGACTCTGCCTTCAAACACTTGATCTTGCACCATGACTCTCCAGCAGAAGGTGTGTTTGACTTCAGTAATTTTAGGCACAAACCTTCAATTTCCTGGCCCAGCCCCACAAGCAGCATGACAGCAGACAGGGATCTACTGGAGAGTGAATTGCACTGGCACTCAGCAAACTGCTCTGCTCCTGAACTCCTTTGAGGTCCGTATGATGACTAGGGGAACTGTTTTTTCACGTTATTTCTTGCCCTATTTTGGGGCTAAAGACTTCTTTTTCTAAGTGTTTTGAGACTGAATGGTTAAAGTTTTATCAAAATATGTGTTATGATTAAAGCAGGGGTAAATGCTCCTGATTCCTACTTCAAGGCCCTGCATGTGGGCAGGACAATGCAGAAAGAATTACGAAAAAAATAAAAATCAGTCCTAGGGTAGAAGCCTGAAAAATATTTCCTTCAGCTCTAACAAAGATCTCTTACCTGTTGTTAAACAGAGAACAAGGTTGTTAATATTATTATTATTATTATTATTATTATTTCATCTCAATGCATTTTTCTATCAGGTTTTTTTTTTTTTTTCATAGTTATAATTATTTTCCCAAACAGAAATAGAGCAGTTGCTGATACGCTCTGCAGCACTCATGGTAAATCTTGGCATGATTTGTGGCTTTATTTATTGAAGAGATGGCATTAATAGTTTGCATTTCTTAGTGGCTGCACACCCTTTACTGCAGCATTCGTTTGCAATTTAATGCTGCCATGTATCAATGGTATTTGCATGTTTGGTATTTTATTAGCCACCAGCAGTGCTCATGCATTTTATTTAGATCATCCTATAACTTTTCCCAGCTGTTTGTCGGTCTGTTCATAGAAAAGGCTCAGTGTACCAGTTCCTGTCCACACATTTCCAAGAGTGCAGAAGCTGCAAAGGCCACATCCAGTTCAGATCTCTCTTATTCTTTCTACCTGATAAGATATTAAGGATCTTTCCTCGACTTTAGTTAGGAAGACTTTGCTGAATATGACATTTTCTTTTGTGGCATCATTAATCAACTGAGAAAGCAATTTAAAGGGAATGCTGGACTCTGTTTTGTCTGTTCTTTTCTGAGATTTGATACAGAGGGGGGCTCAGAATCTGATTAACTGAAGTTATTGGTATATTTATTAAGGGCTTCTCCTTATTCCATTGTCGCACTAACACACAAATAAGTAGTTGGGAAATTGTCCTTGCTCTTGAATACTTCTTTTCTTTTCCTTTTTTCTTTTTTTTTTTTTAACAACACAAACATTTTCAGCATAATTCCAGATCAGTGATACACAGCACATGACTGAGGGAAGCAGAAAAGCCACTTCCAGCCATGGTTGTGCCTACACTCTGACAATATGTATGAGAACAAAGGCTTTGTTTCTACAGACAGCAGACCTTTCCCCTAATAAATGTGGTAACCACACATCCTTCTCTCATGCTGCAAAAGTTGTGCTTCCATAGAAATGGAGAAAAACATCTCCATAGTATTTATATTCTGTTTCTGAAAGTACAGTAAAAGCACCAAGTTTAAGAATGGCATCAGCTCCATTCACTGGAGTTACTACCTTCCATCATATTTGTGGGGACTTTGAAAGCTGCTTAGAGAGTGCTGAGCAGAGCTGGTGAAAATGTGTTGAATAGTACTTGCAAAGTAGTCTTCAAATTGAATTCCTCAAATTGCCTTTTGCTGTGTTTTTCTAATCACCTAGCAGTCTTGTTTACAAACTTTCATGCAAATAGTGTATCAAAACATGGTTATTTATGAACAAAACAAATATTCCAGCCCTTCCAGTTATTTCATATGAAATGGAATATTTTTCACATACTGAATGCATTTGCTGTTTCCAGGCTCTGAGTTGTCATGAGACTGTCTTACAAGTCTTAAGGCTGTGGTGATATTTTGTTTGAAAGATCATACAGTTAGTGTTTATTTTATCTGGTTTCAGATCTCTGTAGTATTCACATTTCTAAGCTTTACCTGCACCCGTGTGTATTGCATGTATATCAGAAAGAGAGGCTCTCATAGCCCTCTGACTCCTGAGAGACAAAACTCTAAAGGTACCAAAAATAGTGTATTCTTAATAAGGAAATAATTAAATTTGGCAATTTCTGACACCTCATGAGATCTATAGCAAAACCTCTACTGCTTTTTATATGTAGCCCAGATTTTGCCCCATGTGAAATCAAATATTTAATCAAATTCTGCATTACAGTAAAAATGATGGCAAAATGAGGACAGCTCTGAATATATCTACATAGGGGTTTTTTGTGCAGGACGGCCACGGTATACATCCAAATCTGGTATCTAGTTGTTCAAAATCCTTGTCTAACACCTAAGCCATGAAAGAGATGAAATCTTGCATTTTTTCTAAGTCAGTCCTCATCCAGATGATCTTCCACTAAGATTCTTGAATAAAGGAACTGAACAGAGAAATAATGGTCTCATCTTCTAGTTTATTAGGCCTTAAGCACCAGGATGGCAGTTGAAGCACACTAAATAGTCATGCAACTATTAAGCTTTTTAAAAGCTCTGATTGAAATTCTGTCTCCACACACGATGTATCTATGCTGCAAATATGACAAAAGTTCAACAGAGTGCCCCAGACGGTTAAGTATTCTCAGGTGACTCCCTCACAGTCTCACATCTCAAAAGCATTTCCTATATAACAGTGAGTTTAAGCATCATTGAATCTGACACAGGAAGGTGAACCTCTGTGGGAATTATGGTGATGCTGGGCTAGAGTGGTGGGATCAGTCCTTAACAAACCCATTACCTCAAGAAACAGAATTTTTTTCTGCTTTTGTATGAAGTTTATGGCTAACATTACACATAGCTAAAATTTGTCTCATAAGGAATAAAAAAAGATTGACTTTTGTTGCAGAAAAGCCCCAAGTGCATCAGAGTGATTTGTCCATTCTTCCAACAGGATCTTGCTCTTATGGCAGTGAAAGATCTTCAGCACAATCTTCTTTATCTTTGCCTGTAAGTGGGATAGGGCAATTTGAGGCAGATATTATAAGTGCTGCTTCTTCCATGCATGGGTGAAAGCAATACCACTAGGAAGAGACAGTAATTCAGAACAAATTCCTCAATTTCTTACAAGTTGCCTGAAGTCAATATGGTAACTGAATGTAATTTTCCATGTGTGTAAGAAGATAATAATGAATAAATCAATTGCATCTTGATGTACATATATATTATAGGGGTCTGTTTGTTTTAACCTGTCACAGTATGTAGGAAAGTGAAATTAAATTAACAAGCCTATAGATGTGTCCTTGCCTGACAGGCTCTTGCCAGTCGTTAGATGGGTTCAACCTCTACTTTTATTCAGTATGCATTTATTTGAATTCTATATAAATGAACATAAACACACATATATATATATACACTCTGAAGTTCTGTGTGTTTAGGTTGGGCCTTTAAGAATTATTTTATGTCTAGGTGCTCTTTCATTTGAAACATCATGAGTCCCACAAAATAAAATAAAAAAAAAAGAACAAGCAACTTGTGTGACTTTACTCTCTATGTTCATATTGGTAAGGAGGGGTAAAAGGATTATTTGCAAGAACTGCATTTCTTGAAAGACGGAGAACTCATTTAAACCATCAGAGAGGTTCCTGTGTGGTACAGCCTTTGCACTAAAGAGTTTCCATCTTAAATAACTGAATAATGAAGCCCCACCTCTAGTATTTAAGATTGGCAACTCTGGTCACAGGGAATGACATTGTCATAGGTGTCATAGGTATCCACAGGATATGAATTTGGATCTTTGGAGTGCCTGTCTAGCATCTGCACCACAAAACTGATGAACAGGAGGACTTTCACGCTCTGACTTCAAGGAGAGATATGTGCCAGCCCAGACCTGTGCTGCAAGCAACTTGGGAGGCTCCTGACAGCTTACAGGATCATGCCCACAGGCAGGTGCAAAGACAGCACAAGATTAAACATCAAAGTCAAAATTGCTTTACTTTTCTTTAACAGGAAGATAATACAATTGCTTGTGATCCTTAAGTTTTAAAGGCAGTTGTGAAGCTTTTAAAAAAGAATCCGAGATGATGGCCTCCTGAATCACTTCATTTTGATTGAAAGAATTATACTCTTAAATTCACAGTCCTCACTGAATCATTCTCCTAGATTTTCCACAAAAGGTGTAGTATAATGACCTTAATTTTTAAACTTTCTTTCTTTGAGTGGTTTTTCATCTCATAGAGAAACCACAGTTTTATAAGAGCATCATGAGAAAAAATAATCTCTTTCAAACTGTCTGCATTAGATGGCAGTCCCAGGGTACCAAGGAAAATAGATGCTTTAACTGTTGCTGGTGGCTAAGACGCAGCCTAGATCGTGCTACTGCCTGCATCTATCTTTACAGGGAACAGGTAGTTATATTTGTGAGTCAAGGCAGGATCTGTGAACGTGGATGTGTGCACATCTGTGAACAAGGGACTGGAACACACAGCGAATAGTTAATATCCTCCTCCATATAACAGGCAGCTGCTGAGAATCCTCTTGTGTATTGTAAAAACTGTATCAAAAGAAATATCCTTCACCTTGGTTTCTTGGACATTGGCCTATCTCCACTGTGCTGTTGCAGTTATTCCTGACCAAGAGAGCAGAAGTATGAAGAAAACTAGGCCCCCTTTTTGACTCAAGCCAGAGAGAGATTGGCAGAGTTGGAGGAATTTTTTGATAAACAAACTTCTAATCATACTGGTAAAAGCAAAACTGTTTTGTTGGGAGAGGTCACAACTATTCTAGAAAAGTTCTCTGTGTTACAGATGGCTTAAATCTTATTTTTCTGTATGATGTTCCATTTTGAGAGATGCAAATAGTTTCCTTCAAAATTTAAATTCATTGTAATAATCAAGCAACTTTAACAAACAGTAGTCAAGGTGAAATCAAACATTTGAACTAAACACAACCAAAATACTTGGAATGGGTGGGCTTTTTGTTTATTTGAAATTTCGATCTATGTAGTAATTTGGATGAACATGTACAAAAAGAACTTAAAACCCAGGAAAAGTTGTTTTCCTCCAACTGTATGAATGTGTTTCTGAATATTCCTTGTTTAGCTTTTTTTTTTTTTTTTTATTCTGGTGGGTTTATTTAATCTAAAACCATTCTGATTATAATGCAGATGGTACACAACTGGGATACATTTCTTACTGTCTCTTTCCCTGTATTTAACCTTTGTTACACTTTAAACTGTTTTGCTAGTCTCTTTCTTCATATTTAGTATGATCACATCAACCAGGAAACTGTCTGACAGTGTCAAACTCGATTTTATTGCAGGTTCTGTTTCATCACAGACAGCTGGAACATATATGGTGCAGCTCCAGATTTCCCCAAACATTACTCAGCTGCTCTCAGTGATGCCAGACTCTTTTTTTGAGGCTGGACTGTAGAAAGCCAAATGTTGGCTTGATAGTGATGTTATAATAGGAAACTGTAGAAGTTATAGATTCTTTTTACTCAACCCACCATACTGTATCTCATGAGGTGCTGAGAACCAGACTACAAGGGAATGCCAAGCTAAAATATTTGTAACCAGCAGAAATACCTTTTCTGGGATGTTGGACTTCAACCTGATTCCTCTGATTCCTCACACAGAAATGAGATACATTAGACCTAGGTTTCATGAACTGGCTCTATTTTATGAAGAACCTTTCTATGGCCTGCTTCCCTACCAGGCTCACAGGCACAGATAGGGTAAAATCCATTTCAGTTGATGTTGGGCATGTGGTGTAGGTGTTTGCATTTGAGCTAATTACTAGGTAGCCTTTATAATCAATGCAGAGAAATGTGTGCCTCATCTTATCCCAACATAAATACTGAAGTAGACTCATTGCACTTTGCAGATGCCTGTTTCTTCCCATTGACCGTAGAGAGAAGTTAGGTGGCAAGATGCTCTAAAAGTAGACAAAGTGAATACTGCTGACAAAGTCTTCCAGCACTGCAGTGAAGATATATGTGTCTCCTGATGTGGCTTTGGCAGTACTCCAGGCGTAGATTCATGCCTTGCACCCCGTGGTGAAGGGTGTAGGGATATCTTCACAGAAGTCTTCCAGCAGGAATTATGACAGCATGGCATTTCCAGGAGAAGCTGTAGTACATTTCCCTGGCCTAAGTGGATGTAGCAGGTTGACTAGGTTAGAAATCTAACCTGAATACAGTACTGTTAATGCTTTGAATCTTAAGTCATTGATATTAATACTTTTTTTTTTTAAAGCTTATTATCAGAAAAGTTGTTGTAAAAGTTTGAAGCCTAAGTTGGAGTTAAAAGGTTTGCTTAATGTTGTGTTCTTAAGAAAAATAAATCAAAAAATCCCCCAGCATAAAATGCTCAGGTATACACATAAACATAAATTCTGAAGAAAATCGGTTTATTTAGCGTAGTTATTTCTATAGCTGAACTAGAGCATGATGCCTGAGGAAATCTATAGTCACAGGTTGTATTATCTGAAGATACTTTTGCACTGAAGGCTCATTTATTATAAGATTTAATATAAAATAATGGATATTTGTTTTTAAGTCAAGTCAGGACCAGAGCTTATCTCCCAGGGGATATGTGTAATTTTTGTGATAACTAGGAAAGACTTTCTTCCCCTGAAGTGAACTGTACTGGATTTAGTGCTGCATTAGTACACTGAGCATCCAAGCTATGCTTATTGGTAATTTAGCTGCTCTTCAGCAGAGAACTAGGGTGTTTCTTTTCTTAAGCATGCACGTAGCCACAGAAAATTATTTCAATGGAACTACTCAGGAAATCAAGATGGAAAATATTTCTGCTTATTTCACAGATCTAAAGCTTCTGATTTTAGAGGAATAGGTTTTCCTGAAAATTGCATTTTAAGACCACAATAATAAGTTTTGGCTCTACCCATGGATCTCAAAATATTACATAAATATTAGTACTAATGGAATTAGTATTAGGAAAGTGTAGCTGCTCATCAAAATTAATTTTGCAAGAACAAATCATGTCATTTATCTGTGGATTAAACTTGTAAATGTATAGAAGGCCTCTTGTATGCTTAATATGCTGTATACCTAGAATTACTTACATTATACTATTTCCTATACTGTAGCCACAAGATAGGAAAAGCTTTCAAGTTACAGTTTTTACTCTAGTTCAATAATTCACCATGAATGTTCTAATCTTCAAGAAAATGAGTTGTTTTATGCAGTTTAAAGATGCTGTATCTCACAGTACAAACTTTGTACCTCTGACTTGGAGAAAGGCTTTGTATGGAGGCCTTCTGTAGTCCTGGTGAGTCCTCTACTGAAGAGAGCCAATGGGGGAAGGCAAATTTCAGCTTCCTTCTTCACTGCTACTACTTAGGGCTTGGTACTGGGGTTCAGATTGTTTAATACCTTCATTTTTGAGTGGGATGATGTGACAGAGAGCAGCCTAAGCAAGCTGGTAGGTGATAACAAACTGGGGAAGCAATCTACATCTGAAGTCAGCTCTGTGCATGGGGTTGGCCCAGAGGACCTTCAGGATTTCCATCCAGTGTCACTCATTCAATGACTCTTCTTCTGCACTGAACTGGAAAAGCATTGCACTTTAGGAAATGTGATGTTATTAACTTAATTTTGATAGCAAAGCCCCTATGGGACTATCTTTTATAATTTGCTTTCTCTCTGGATCCCATAACAACTAGGCAATGGCTTCATGCCTTTCAGTTGATTTTTTTTCTTTTTAATCCATGGACCCTAAAGTCTTCACAGCACTTCCAACAGGACAGGTCTACCTACCCATTCACATCTCATTCTATAGCTGGTGATTTTCATCCCCTGGTTTTGTACTGCTGTAGAGGAAGACAGGCTTTGAATTTAGATTGGCTGAGTAGTCCAATGTGGGAACACTCCTGGTGAGCTGGCCCTGATGGAGTCCTAAGTAATGATGGTAAGATAGTGATGAAAAGTCAGCTGGATAACTTGGTACACTGGAACCACTGAGATAAAACATATGTGATACCATCAAAACCAGAGTGATGTTCTTTGGAAAGAGAGAGGTAGGAGGCAGACAGATCACCCTGTCTGACCATAAAAGAGCTACGCATCTAAATGCAAGGTGACTAGCTGATGGATGGAGACTGGATTGCAATTTCAGACTTAATACCTAAAGCTTTCATTTGAAGTGGATGGAGGAGAGGAGGTGGAAGAGGGATTTGACTGCAAAATCCTAAATTTCTTACCTGTGTTGCAAAAAGTGCAATAAAATTCTAAATCTCAGCTTTGCCTTAAAGTCATTGGTGGCAAGTACTTAAAAAAATAAAAAAAGAGAAAACCTTCCAGTGACCTTTCCTTTGCTGCCATGTTGCTTCAGAGCTAAAGTGTGATTAGCAGCCACCTGAAAAACATATGCAAGGAGGGTGGCAGAAAGAGTCTATTTAACATCATTGTGAAGCAGCAGGGGAGAGCGTTGCAGCTGCAAATGAACCTGTTCTTTGCTCAAGTGAAGGATTTTGGCACAAAGATCAATACAGTGAGACCAAAAAATGAATTGCAGTTAGCTAATATAATATGGGAGGATTAATGCAAATTCTTCTTGTTTAAAACTAGGTTTTAGAACCCAGTGTTTACAAATTGTTTCCTTAATAAGATGCCTGGATTCCAACTAGACTGTGATATTAGAGGCATTTGAGAGGCAGAAAGCAGCCATTTATCTAGGTTCTTGTTTCAGTGTTGGGTTGAATCATTGTGTTAAGAGCTGCCTGAAGACTGGAAGCTCTGTGCAGTGACAGCTGGAGCAAACTAACTTTTTATTGTGTCCAAGCCACTAATAAGAAGCAGCAGTGGCAAGAGTAACAGGGATGCTTGGAGGATGCTGTTTAGTTTATTAGGAAAATTTGGTGATATAGCAGCCCATATTAATGGAGTCTGGACTTAATTAAGCATGGAAGTTCTATTCACTTTTATGTTGTAATGAAGCACAATAGAAGAGAACAGACTGGATGGAGCTTTTCATCTTTACACTCTGCAAATTAGTAGGATGGAGTGTTTCCTGTGCACACACTTCCTGACAAAGACAACTGCCTGTGTTATAGTCTTCCATTAATTTTCATCAGCACAATACCCCTTTTTGTAACTTTTCATTCCAGTCTGTTGAAGACTAGACCATGAAAGGAGAGGCCACTCGAAACCCCGTAGTCTGAGAGTCAACATTGTTAAAATGCAGATATATTATTGCAATGGTTCTGAAATTTTTAAACACTGAAATGTAGTAGAAGTACACAGTCAGAAAGTAGTGCAAATATCAATGCTATCAAATGAATTGGCCAAGGTGAATTTCTGTGTGTGCCTGAATGATCCGCATCTCTAATATCAAATTGGAAACCTGGCATGCAAGTAAAATTTTTCACATGAATTCTGGGTTTTAGTTTTGATGCAGCTGAAATATCTACAGAAACTGCCCTCTCCCTCTATTTTGACATTCCTATTTAAACTCCAGCTTGGAATCAAACTCAGAGATTACTATAGATGATATCTGTTAACTATGCATTTTTCCTCATGATTTAAACAGTTGGTTAAAATTTAAGCAAGTGTTTAATTAAATTCTTTCCCTGTCATTTCCAAAAATAGTTATCCCAAAACAAAATCTATTTGGTTTTGTCTGTGGTACAGGTTAAAATCTGCACCTTCTGTAAGATGTTAGTATTCCTTCTGCTACCTGGAGGTTTAGTTTTACACCACTGGCTTTTCAAATGTCATGCTCAAAATATGCTTTAACTTTCTAATGATGAGTGACTACTGTTGGAGGTAAGCCATCAATGTAGCAATAATCATAGGTTGGACTTAGCCAAATAGCACACTTCCATATTCAGCACCTCCACCCCCAAGAATATGGTGATCATTTTCACTAGCCTGTGCCTCATATATAAAGCTGTCAGAATTTATTTTCTATATTTCAAGTCTGTAAAGTGTTTGAAGAGTATTATACTGCTAGAATCACCCCTAGAAATAAAATTATTTCACTGAATTGTAGTCACAATAAGCAAATACCATTAGGTGGTTTTGGAAACACAGGAAAATGCTTGTGTTAACCTTTAGAGTGGCCAGGGGGCTGTCTAAAGACATTGGCCAGGATATGTAGTTTCATGGGCAGATCAGACAAAACCAGGTAATCATGAGGATATGACAAATGAATACAGAACTCTTGTAAAAAAATGGGAAGATCATACTACAAATAGAGAACGCTTAGAATCTGTTTTCTGCAGATTCAGAAAATCCATGGTTCAAGTGGATTTCTTGTTCAACTTACAGAATCTCAGCTTTAATTATAATGAAGCTGATGACCTTTGCGATGTCCCAATAGTCTCCAACATGCAAAGCTTCAAACAGAGATGCTGAAAGAATAACTGAGAAGTTCCCCTTGTTTTTCTCAGCACTGATTCTAAAGCCCAGGTATCTGACTTAAGCATTTACTTCACAACCACAGTGTTAACTGCCCCTGACCTTTTGCATGTTACAGGTAGCAGACTTGTTCTATTTCTCCATAGAGGCTAAAAAAGTTTGAAAAAAAAACCCTAAAGCTGCATCTTTTGAATATTCTAAAACAGATATAAAGGCTGGAGAGTGTACAGACATAGTTTCTTGTGTTAGAAAATCCCTAAGGTTTTAATGTGTCACAGCAACACTACGAGAAAGGTAAGGAGGAGCTTTTATTTCAGTTTGAAGTGGATACTTAGATCCAAAAAGGTGTCAAGTTGATGAATTCAAGTTGAAAACAGTTATACTTAGGAGCCTGAATATATTTGAAAGCTTGGAGCAGAAACACTGGTGTACCAGAAGCCTGCAGAAAGAATACAGGTGTTCCACCTGTGTCTCCCAACAGACACTTCACACCTAATTGATTTCTCTTTTACTTCTGCTAGTAGCAGTAGAAAATTGTGCTTAGTGTGGTCAGTTTTCAAAATGCTTGCTTGACTAAAATTAATTAGATATCACAGCATCCTCAGAATAACTTACTGTTCTCTGTTTATTAGCTAGTAAACCGAAAGGAGGGACTGAAATTACTTTGCCAAAGCCACACATCAAGTCAAGATTAGAACTTGTATTTCCACATTCTCAATTTTCTGCTGAAACAGTCTGATTATACTGCTGGCAGTTTATCACCTTGCCAGTGCAGTATTTCTCCCCTAGGTCTCCTTCTTCCTAATAGTGGTTAACTTTCAGACCATGTTAAATGCTCACTGGAAATGTGGGTGAGAAGGATTGGCCTGAACTGTTACTCTGACTTTTTTTTTACAGAGTTTTTAAAGCTAACATAAATTTTTTATTCTGTGGATGCCTAGAGCTAAGCACCATTATACACCCAAATTAAGGTAGACCTGAATTCTTCAGAGTTGCTAAGTACCATAAAGCTCTAATTAAATCAACAGAGGAATTGTTGGTGAACATCCCTGAAATTCAAGAAACTTTTATTTAGCTGTCTGAAGGTGAGCACTTAAAAGTAAAACTCATGACCTGACTTTTAAGTGGTAAGACTCATTATCAAGTGAGAAAATAGTTTTCTATACTGTATGTTTCAGAGTAGTTCTGAGATATTTTCTTTTTTTTTTTTTAAAAAGAATAAAAGACAGATTGCCAGTATGTAGTGTCATGTTCTTAAATCCAGTGAGCTAAGAATAAATGTGCGTTTTTTCCTGAAATGAATTCAGTTTGTCCCTGGACTTGGTAGGCAATACAAGATGCCTGTTCTTATGAGAATGAGGAATATATCTGAGAAGAATTCTTTTAGACTCATTGAGGCCATTTGTTAATGCTTTCCCCAGAAAACTGCTGCAATCTTTATCAGTTGTGGGGGCTGGCTTTCACTGTATTGGGCTGTCCCACTCCTAGCACAGCAGTTCAGTAGAAAGGAAGAAAATGCATGAAGGTAAAAGCTCAAATACACAATTATAGCCCCTATGTGTTAATGAAGAAAAAAGATAATGGAAAAGAAAAGAAAAGAAAAGAAAAGAAAAGAAAAGAAAAGAAAAGAAAAGAAAAGAAAAGAAAAGAAAAGAAAAG